>SMJT01000011.1:1712315-1747193 GCA_004349715.1 Crucihimalaya himalaica | reverse complement strand
AAAAATAAAATTTGAGAAAAAAAAAAAAACAAAAATTTACTAAAACAATTTACCGCTGTAAATGTACGAAAGTCTGTTAGCGAAGTCTCCAAATGAAGTCTGAAAATGACAGACTATAGACTTCATGGCTAGACTTCACATGCAGACTTCACATGCAGACTTCTATAAGAGACTTGTTTGGCGAAGGCTGCTACCGACTTCCTCTGTAAGTCACCGATATTATCTAATTTTAGGGGGAAAAAAATTTACAGATGTAACTGTACATTTACCGATTTGGCATATAACAATTTACAGCTGTAAATAATACGAAGTCTGTAAGTGAAGTTTCCAAAATGAAGTCTGAAAATGACAGACTATAGAACTTCACGACCAGACTTCACACGCAGACTTCTACGAGAGACTTCTTTGACGAAGTCTACAATAGACTTCGTCTGTACGTAACCGATATTAATCTAATTTTTAAAAATTTAAATAATTTACAGTCTGTCAAGATAGAAATTTCGGAGACTGAAAAGGACGTTTAGGTTAAACAAAAGTTAAACATCTGCTAAAAAAAATTAAAAGAAATCTCCATCGCTCTTTTCCTTCTCCAAACAGCTAAAGTCACCGAATTCTCAAAACGTCGCCGACTCTCTTACTCCTCTCTCTCCTATTTCGCCGTAAGTTATCAATTTTCTTCCTCCCTGCGGGAAAACCCAAACTCTCTCAACGACGACACTCTTTCTCGCCGGAAAATCACCATGCGACGACACTCTCTCTACGACGACACACTCTCTCTACTCTTTTCTCTGAACTGTTTCTTCTTTTTTTTTTCTGTATCTAAACCCAATCTTTTATTTATTCGCAGTTCTGAAAATCGCAGACTTCATTCACATCTTCGTACATCTAATCAAATTAAATTTCAGTTAAGTCTTCTTCCCTTTTTACTAGATTGTTGGATCATAAAATCGATTTAAGATAGAATATAAGACATTGAGATGTGAAATTCATACATAAACAACAAGAATAACTAATACACATGTAAAAAAATTAAAATCTCGAAAATGCAAACTATATATGATACAAATCTACTTTTTAAAAAGATAGTGCAAGAGACTTCTTGAACGAAGTCTACGCACAGACATCCTCTATGAAGTCTAAATTTATAACCTAAACACCCAATAAGTTCAGAAAAATATATAAAAATAATTATGCGATTAAAATAGTTCAAATTTCTAAAACATCAAAAGCCATACGTAACAAACATGTTAGGACAAGAAAAAAAAACTAATTACAAATAGGCTAAAATTGCATTTTTACTGAAATTATCATTAGAGACTTCACAGGCGAAGTCTCTCAGTAGACTTCTTTGATGAAGTCTGCTCTGCTATGGGAAGCAGACTTCACAGGAGAAATCTGCGCTAGGTATTTTTGTGAAAAAAGAAGCGATGAGGGGTATTTTAAGGCATTTTGAAAAGAAAAGGAAGAGGGGTCTAGTTTCGGAATTGACTTCAAATAAGGGTCTAGTTTAGCAAGAAGCTCAACTTTTAAAATATATATTTCATATTTAATATTAGAATTTTCTCATTTATTGTATTATATAATAGTGTGTTAAATTAGTTTTACACTACAATTTGATAAAGTGAATGAAAACAAATCCATAATTATTTTATTAAACCGGTTATTTTGGTTATGCTTGTCAAAACATTAATATATTGGTTTGAAAATAATAACAGTAAAAAATATTGTTTCTCTTTCTGTCATTAATTTTTTCATATTTTTTCCTCTAATTTTTTTAAGTAATTTTATTTGTTAAAGAGTCCATTTTATTTAACAAATAAATATTTTTAATCGAACATAGTTTTTTTAATTCGAGTAGGTACCGTCGAAAGCAAAGCACAATAAAAAAACATAATTTGTTACCTGATAATTCTTCACCATGGTCTCTCATATCAATCAACTCAATAAACATAAAGAATCTGAAAAAAAAATTCAAAACCAATAGATCATTGTTGTTCTTTAACACTATTCAAAAACATTTTCTTAGTAAAAATAATTTTTCACTTGTGGTTGGTTCGACGATAGCAGTTAAAGGCTGATACAACATCGAAACCACAATTTGCGTACAAACTTAAAAAGTTGACATAAGAAAACAGTTTGAACTCTATTAGTTGTAGAAAAAAATTGAAATAGAATTTAAAAAATTATGTACTACTTGAAATATGATGAATAATGAAATGTGTGTCTTTCTATTTATAGGTAGACATTGAGGCTCTCGAATTCAAGAGCATATGAAATTTGGAGCCGTTTACCCAAGATAAAACATGAAAACATATATAGAATTTGATGATTTTGGTTTAATATTCTGAATTAATACTAATTAATAGTTGTATGTTATGGAATCAGGAATTAGTGCATTTGAATTAGTGGGCGTTAATTACAAAATTTCGTGGGTTGAGAGACTAATGTATTGAAATAGACAATTGTTACAATTGTTATCACTTCAACTTAGACAATAATTTAAAGTTGGTTTTTAAATCCAAATTTTTTTAAGGAAAAACTAATTAATGCATTTAAGTGGGCAATTATTGCATTTTTACCTCTTAAAGTTCTTCCAAGTGTAACATAAGACGGTAAGACTAATGCATTCAGATTTATTTCTTTTGCTTTTAGATTTTATATAAAAAATTTAAATTCCAAAATTATTCTCTAGATAATTATTTAAAGATTTTATAAAACAAAAATTAGATACTAAAAAATGAGAGAGTAGGTAGTCAAAGAAGTTTTTTGTGATTTTTTAATACTAAGAAACAAAGAAAGAAAAGCAAAAAATAAATGACAATTTTTTATTTGTTTTACATACATAAATACATTATTTTTGTAATATATTTTGAAGTAGAAATCATATACAAAATATTATGTTTAGAGATATATGTTTTATGTAATATATTAATATATTACAAAAAAGGAGTAGGAGGTGAAAGAGAGATTTTGAGATTTTCGTTTTCAAATATTAAAAACAAAAAAAAATGACATGTATTAATAGTGTAGAGGACCATATCAACTTATCAGAGTAAAAACCTTAATTTATTATATATGATATATAATATAATAAATGAGAAGATTCTAATTTTAAATATGAAAATAGATATTTTAACAGTTTTAATAAATTTAAAGATCAAAATGTATATATATAAAAGAAGGGTTTCTTGCTAAACTAGACCCTTATTTGAAGTCAATTCCAAAACTAGATTCCTCTTCTTTTTCTTTTCAAAATGCCTTGAAATACTCTTTCCATCTTCTTTTTTCACAAAAATACCTAGCGCAGACTTCTCATGTGAAGTCTGGTAGCTGGGTTTGAAAAAAAATAACCCAAAGATTCTCACGTAATAACAAAAATGTCATCATCTTCAATAGTTCCCAACCACACTTACCAAACAAAATTGAGCTCTCAATGCTTCAAACAACCGAATTAATTGATGTTAATGCTTTAAAACTGAGTTAAAAGCTCCATTTTTCTCGATCTCCTCTCTCATTTCAACCATTTAACTCTATAATATCGTTTTCAATATTTACCATCCATATATCTTGCGATTTACTAAGATTCGAGCATAATAACGCTTGGGTTGCTTGGGTATTGTTGGCGTGATCAGTTCTTGGCCGTTTAAGAAGCTAAACACAAGCTCAAACCGAATCTTGGTAATTTTTGCTTCATTTTCTCCGATTTTCCAGAAGGCAGACTCATGGTGAAGTCTCAATAGGTCAACTGGGGGTTAGTTTTCAATTGACTTTTGGGTCTCAGACTTCACGATTGAACACGATGAAGTCTGAATTCTCCTTTGAAAACAAAAAAACTGTGTTTAGGACTTCACCGTCAAAGTCTGCTTACAAGGAGTATAGTCTTTTTTGCAATGACCGTTAAGTCTGGACTTTGTTACAAAGACTTCTTCCTGTGAAGTCTTGCGAAAAAGGCGGTTAGTTTTTGCAAAATTTGTACTCAGATACGAAGACTTTTTTATCGGAGCATTCTCATCTGAGAAGTTCTGCGTTGAAAAGGGTGTTTTGCATTTGACAGAAATTTCTGAAACATTGACTATTGGTTAGGACCTCTTCTCGTATGAAGTCACAACCATCGGTAACATCTGGAATTTTAAAAATAAACAATTTTGGTCAATTTGTTAAAAAGTAACCTTTTCTACATGACTTCTCATGAGAAGTCTGCGTTAAAAGTCAAACCTCTGGATCATTACAAAACTTTACCCTACTTTATGGGTAGATTCGCCGAGGAAGAAGTCTCTGAAGGCAATAAAGACTTCATCGAGGACAGTTCTAATTACGTATAGAACTTTCACAATGCACCAGTCTATTGAACCTAAAAAGACTTCTCTAGATGAAGTCTACTAAAAAGTCAAAATGGTGGTACATGCAAAACTTAGATCCCCAAAACTGGTATAGAGACTTCTCTAACGAAGTCTCCTTAGTGTAAGCAGACTTCGCCTGTGACGTCTGCTCAAAAAGATCAAAATCATGAGGTCATCGATTGCAAATATTAATCCGAGCTTTGCACAACTTCACGGTCGTCGAAAGTCTGCTTCAGAATACAAGCAGACTTCTATGCGCGAAGAAGGTTACTAAGAGACTTCGCATTGAAGTCTCTAATGATAATTTTAGTAAAAATACAATTTAGCACTTTGTAATTAGGTTTTTTTTTTGTCCTAACATGTGTGTTAGCTATGGCTTATTGAGTTTTAGAAAATTGAACTATTTTAATCGCATGATTATTTTTATATATTTTTCTTAACTTATTAGGTGTTTAGGTTATAAATTTAGACTTCAGAGCGAAGTCTGGCTCAGATAGCAAAAGCAGACTTCATTCAAGAAAGATGCTCTAAGAGAGCTTCCTGTGAAGTCATCTAATGTATATTTCAGTAAAAATGCCAATTTTAGCTATTTGTAATTAGTTTTTTTTTTCTTGTCCTAACATTGTGTTACGTTTGGTTTGATGTCTTTAGAAATTTGAACTATTTTAATCGCATAATTATTTTTATATATTTTTTTTTAACTGTATTAGGTTGTTTACGTTATAAATTTAGACTTCATAGAGGATGTTGTGCGTAGACTTCGTTCAAGAAGTCTCTTGCACCTTCTTTTTAAAAAGTAGATTATGTATCATATATAGTTTCCATTTCGGAGATTTTAATTTTTTACATGTGTATTAGTTATTCTTGTTGTTTATGTATGAATTTCACATCTCAATGCTATATTCTATCTTAAATCGATTTTATGAATTCTGGATAATTATTTTCAACAGACTTCACCTTGAAGTCTACTGTCAAACAAACTAACAGTTTGCATTTGTGTTGTTTCAAATGTTTTTCAGAAATGGTTCAGGTACCTGCAGTCTATGGAGAATACAGTGATGAGCAGACTGTAATGGCATTTTGAGGTGGATAATACCAAAAGAGGGAGAATGTTTTTCTTGAGTGATTCTTGTACACACCGTGAACTCATTGAGATGCACCTAGCAGACTATGAGCTGGCAAAGAACGACTCTGTCGAGTTAACTTACTTGTTGTTGATTCAATGTTGCAACTAACAGACACGGATTGTCCTACACCACCTATGCATGTCTCAATGATAGACAAGTGCGGTCCTTGGTTGATTTTATGTAAAACGCATGCTGTACGCCTTTGCGTCTCGAGTCGTTTTGGTATGTTTAGTGCAATGAGGTTGCGCGGTGAAAGTTTGACGAAGATCTTGAAATGTAGAAGAGTTTGAAGACGAAAGATATGGATATTATCTGATGTGGTGAGGTTAACGTCAACGACGATGGTGATGATGATGAGACGGAAGAATCTCATGCTGGTGAGATTAAAGACGATACCTATTATAATTGTGTATGGGAAAGTAAGGATGAGGATGGTAAGTGAAAATGATGATGATGATAATACGTGTTGTTGCGGAAGGTGGCTTTGTTGGTGAAGGCCATGATCCAACATGACATGGTCAGAACGGTATCTATACGACTGGAGTTTTTCCTACAAAGGATGTGCTTGTATCCGAGCTGCGGTTGACGGCTATAATGTCGAAATTCATGTTCAAAGTGCATAAGTCTACACAAAAGTTGTTTGTAGCCATCTGCGGTGTGAAAGGATGCAATTGGAGATTAGAGCGGCTGTGAAAACGAACCAAAGGTTTTGGGTTACCTTGTACAAAAAAGATCATACTTGCAATGTGGCTGTAACGCCCGTGATCCGAAAAGTAGATGTTCCTGTACGCTCGGGTCATGTGGGAGGGACCCCTGATCCTAAGGAAAGCAAGATGCGGTCTGAAACCGATTCTTTGGAAATATCTGGCTTGAAATCGGTTTTTGAAACCGATTTTGGCCATAAGTCGGTTGAACCGATCTGGGTGATCGTTCGGCGTTTTGGGTGAAAATCTCTGAAAGATGCCAAATCGGGCCAGGTCGATTTCTACCATGGTCGATTTTGGAGCAAAAGGCCATTGTCGATTTTCATGATCGATTTTCTGGCTAGTGGGGTTGGTAGTTTGTGAGTGGTGGGGTTTCGTGGTCAACCCTATCTACTCCTTTAAAAACTCGACTTCATCTCTCTTGGCAGCCATTTTCGTGCCTTGGGAGAGATAGAGGGAGAAGAGAGAGAGCTCAAACCTTGAGAGGAGAAGAAGGACAAGTCCTTGGGTGTGGACTCGGATTCAGCAGACAGAGTCTGGGAGAAAAATATTCGACCAATCAAATCGTGTCCAAAGGTAACGATATTTGGTGGAGTTTTAGTTAACCCTTTAATCTAGTTGTAGCCCTTTGCGGAAATGGATTTGGGTTTATAGTCTGAAATGTATTCACGACTTCGTAGAGGTGTTCTGTTCTCCGTCGAAGGCAGGACCAGCGGAGACTCGGGGTTAGATCGCCGCCGTGTCTGTGGTTGGATCCTCACGAAATTTGTGTGGGTAGTTCAGACGCATAGGAGTTTTAATTCCACCGATTGGTTTTGAAAGTGGACCGGTTAGATCGAAAGTTATGGTTTGATCTTTCCGGCGGACGTTTCTGGATTTTGCCCAGTTTTGCCCAGTTTTGTAACTTGGGTGTTTATTGTTGTGGTTGGCTGTAGGTTGTTCTTAGCTGCTTTGAGTTCGTGTGTAAGGTCCTCCTGAGTGTGTGTGGAGTTTACCTTGGCCGATTTTCCGTTGTGTTATCGAGGTGAGTGCGTGACCATTGAGCTTATCTAAGCAAATGGTATTGTTTGTGATCATGTGTGATGTGTAGGATGCAAATGGGAAGTCATAATCGATTAGGTGTGGTGTTATGTCAATGACTTGGTGGTCATTGGTTAGTTATTTGCATTGTGTGTTGATTGTTATTATCATTATGCTTGTGTGTATAGTTCGTAGATGGGAGGATCGCCTCACTAAGTATTTGTGATAATACTTACGCATCTCGTGTGTGTGTGTGATGCAGGTAAGGATAAATTGTTGATCGTGGAATCATTGGCGAGGGAGAGGAGGATGATCTAATTCTCGGTTTGTGTGTATGTGTATTCGGTTTTTAATAGTACGTTTTAAATCTCGGTTTGGGTAATATTATTTATGGGAAATAATATTACTGTAAGTGTTTACGGTTTAATGTGTGTGGTTGAGGTAAAATATTTCTTTATGGGGATAATATTACTGTGTTAAATTCGGTTTCGGCTTAAGTTCGGATTGTTGTGTTTTGTGTGCGAATTATTATTTATGGGAATAATATTTGCTTGTTCTAAAAAAAAAAAAAAAAAAAAAAAAAAATAGATAACCCGGGCGGGGTCGTCTCAGTGGCGGACCGAATCTCTCTGCGCAAACTCATGCTCCGAGATATATTGCTAAACTTTTTATGATGAATGGGGAACAATCGATGAATAACGCCCAAAGATGATTAGATCTGCAATGAAGAATAAATATGGTATGATCATGACTTATACCACTTCATATAGAGCTTTAATATTTGCACAACACTTGGTGAGGGGAACACGGAAGATGGATATGAGCAGCTGTCGTCTTATCTCTATCGCATCGGGCTAGCCTATCCCGAACTATCACTGATCTTGTGGTGATGATCAAAACATATTCAAATAATCTGTATGGCTCTTGGAGCCTCTATTACCGGTTTTCAGTTTCTGAGAAGAGTTATGGTGGTGGATGGGTGTCATCTACCGGGGAAGTATGGTGGAGTTATGCTAGTGGCTTGCGGCCAGGATGGGAATTTCCAAATATTCCTGTTAGCTTTTGTTATTGTAGACTCTGAAAATGATGAATCATGGCAATGGTTTTTCACCAAGTTGAGTGGATGTGTCTCCGATTAATTTCCTTTGGTCATAGTGTCCGACAAGCACGCCTCGATTAAGAATGCCATTGAAACTGTTATGCCATGGGCAACAAGAGGGATATGTTATTATCACCTACAGAATAACATAATCACGAAGTATAAGGGAAAGCAACTTATGTACTTGGTGAGAGGGGCTGCATATGCATATACGCATTATGATTTTAACAGATACATGGACGCCTTACGTGAGACGAAGCCCATCTTGCTGCTTACTTAGAGAACGCAGATGTGAAACTATGGGCCCGCGTTCACTTTCCACGAGAACGATACAACATACAAACGAGCAACATTGCTGAATCGATAAACTCCGCACTTAAGCCAGCTCGAGGATTTCCCATACCCTTTCTTTTGGAATTCATACGAGAGAAGCTAGGAAGATGGTTTTTTTAAAGGCGATAAGACGCTATGAGTCTCACAACCAAACATAGCAAGAGAGTTGAATATTTGCTAACTATTCGTCAGCATTATGCTGACCAGATGACTGTCGAACGCATAGACGGTTGGCGGTTTAACGTGACGGGAGGACATAGAGATTGTATCGTTGATTTCCAACATTGAACATGTGGATGTGGAGTGTATGATGTTAAAAAAATATCTTGCTCGCATGCTATTGTTGCTGCTCTTGAGCTTAAATTGGATGTTGCCGCCCTCGTATGCCCGTCATACACAAAGGAATATTTGTATTCGACGTATGCAAGCAACATTTTCCCCAAAACCGTCGATATCAAAGATCCCGAGTTTGCTATGGTTTTCCGTCCACTCATCCGGCGTCCTCCTGGAAGGCAGAAGAAGTCAAGGTGGCAAACGTGGCTTGAAATCGCCAGAAAGACTACGCCAAAACCGTGGAAGGCTCACAAGCAATATAGTTGTTCAAAATGCAGGCAATCTGGACATACTCGTGCTAATTGTGTAAGTTAAAACCTTTAATTTGAGGGGGCTCTGTTTTTAAGGGGACTTTGTTTGTGAGGGGACTCTGTTTTTTTTTTTTTTTGTTACGTAGAGTTTTAAGGTTGAAGGAAAGTAGAAGTCTGCTCTTGAAGTCTCCCATAGAAGTCAGTTCAGGACGCATACGAAGTCTCCAGAAGAAGTCTGTACTTGAAGTCTCCCGTAGAAGTCTATAACTAGATGTTCAGGACGCAGATGAAGGGGGCTTTATTGGTTAATTGATTTGTAAATCCATATAGGATTTGAAAATTCTTATGGAATTTGAAATCAACACATATGGATTTTGAAATAACATGTTGTAACCACGGATTTGAATCCTTCTATTCTTTACTTTCAAATCCATTCAAATCCATTCAAAATATAATGTGGATTTTGAAATCCAACAATAAATCATTAAACGAATAACACATGATTTTAATTAGTATTTACAAATGATAAAACCAATAACACATGATTTAGAAATCTTTTTTAAAATCAATGATTGAATAACACATGATTTTACTTGGATTTCCAAATCCATCAAAATCCTTGAACCAATAAACCCCCCTGAAGTCTCATGTGGAAGTTTGTAGATGAAGTCTTCTATTGATGTCTAAAACTAGGGTTTTGTACGAAGATGAAGTCTACAACTTTTTTACTTATATAATTATGTTTTTTATACTTTTGTTGTCTAAAACTTTTGCGGTTCTAATTTATTGCGGTTCTAATTTATCAAGTATTACGGTTTTAATTGTATGACCAGTTCTTTTTGTATTTTTACAAAGATGAAGTCTAAAACTTCTTTACTTATATAAGAGTAATTAAGGATATTTAACATAAATAAATTAAAGGTTTCGAACCATAATTAACATAATAAGAGAAATAAAGTTCCAATCCATATCAAAAGAAATTAAAATAGATAAACTAAAGGTTCGAAGATATAATTTACATAACCCCCCCCCCTCCGTTTCATAGAAATCTAAAGGATCATGTGCTCTTTGATCCTCCGGCAAAAGTTTCAGACATTTCTCGTGCCTTCTCATTGAAACGGTCCTGATCGGTTATGTAGACTTCAGCAACGGAATCCACAAACTTATCTCCTTCACCCAACTCTGGCTCAGTCAACATCTTCACAAGAGCCTGAAATACTGTGGTTATGTTGTAGTCGGCTATCCAGTGCTCAGGTAGGAGCATCTTCAAGTAAATACTCCCGCGATCCACATTAGGGTGGTAGATCGCGGCGTTGAAACCAACCTACATTAACCAAACCGTCACGATATTTAAGAAATTTCCAATTACATGAAAAGGACATATTCTATTACTAATTATCCCTATGTGTTTTACTAACTATTAAACATGTGTGTGTTCCCTAAGTTCCATTTTTGTAACTGGAATATGATCAAAACTTACGTGTGGGGGTTTTATCGGGTATTTTGTCGGATAATGAACAATCACTTTGAAAATCCTTCCCTCATAAGGGGTGCCAATAGGGCCAAATAGCATACCCTCCCAATGGAATATGTCATCGGCCACATGTCTTAAAAGAAATTGGTAAGAAATTAGAAGATTGCATGAAATTTAATTTTGGTGAAGCTGTATAGAGATTACTTGCCGTGAAGTGAACATGCAGATTCTTCAAGAGGTTCTTCAAACCTCTTTTGATGACTGTTGGTGTGTACGGCATTTTTTTTTTTAAGAGATTTGGGATTTCTTTAGATAGCAATAATGAAACTGTAATTTTTAGATCTACTCAGTAATATAGTGATTCAAAGAAGTCTTCATGGTCGAAGTCTGAACCGTAATTAAACCGTATATTTAAATTAGGAAAATAATAAAAAGTAATCTCAATGCAATTTCTTTTAAAGAAAATAAGATTATCCCAAATATGAACTTTATAAATTAAAATTTCAGAAACTTTCATAAAATTAAGGTTGATTATGTTCTAGAAAACCATTAACAGTCGCTTCAGACTTCTACAAAGAAGTCTACGATAACAAAATCTTACAGACTTCTACAAAGAAGTCTACCAAATGGGGAACAATCGATGGAGTAACGCCGAAGATGATTAGATCCGCAATGAATACCACTTCCTATAGAGGAAGTTTGTGCTGGAAGTCTGTGCTGGAAGTCTCCTGGAGAAGTCTCTAATTGGGTGTTTTGTATGAACACGAAGTCTCTTGGTGAAGTCTACTCGTGAAGTTTACTTTTAGAAGTCTCTAGGTGTTCTGTATGACCAGTTCTTTTTGTATTTTTGCGGTTTTCGAAATTTGTATTTGATTTACAAATCAAGGTTCTAATAATAATTAACATAATAAGAGAAATTAAAAATAATTAACATAATAAGAAATCAAAGGTTCCGAAAGATAATTAACATAATAAGAGAAATTAAAGATAATTAACATAAAACTAAAGAAATAAAGTTCTAATCCATTTCAAAATAAATAAAAATAAATAAATTAAAGGTTCATAGAAATCCAAAGGATCAGGTGCTCTTTGATCTTCCGGCACGAAAAGATTGTGTTTTGTTGTCTAAGAGGAAGATGATGATGAGGATGAAGATGAAGATGAAACTCACACTTACTAACCCTGACCCTGAGATGTCAATGCAAAATTTTGTCAACCTAGTGAAGAAAAAGTACGACAATGCACGAAAAGATTGTGTTAAGCCAAATCTAAGAGGACGCGGGTTGATTGGAACTCGGGTGAAGAGTTGAGTTATGTAGACTTGAGCAATGTCTTTCATCTTTTCACCATTTGACTCAAGATAAAACTTTCCACCCGAGTTCCAATCAACCCTCGTCCTCTTAGACAACAAAACACAATCTTTTCGTGCATCACATTGACAAAATTTTGCATTGACATCTCAGGGTCTGGGTTAAAGTGCGAGTTTCATCTTCGTCTTCATCTTCATCTTCATCTTCATCGCCATCTAGAATCATTGCTCTCTTCACCGACCGCCTGCTACTCATCTGAAATGCGAAGACAGAAACTGAATAGCTTTGAATTTGTAGATGAATAAATATTGAAGATGTGAATAGACAGTTGCGATTCCCAGATCCGCGAATCAAATAAAAGATGGGATTAGAGTTTGGGGTTTTCCCGCAGAGAGGAAGAATATCGATAACTTACGGCGAAAGAAGAGAAAGAGTGTCGAGTGTCGGCGTTTAGAGATTTCCGGCGACGTTTGGTGATTCAGAGGAGAAACAGAGCGATGGAGATTTTTCAATTTTTTTACCCAGATTAAATATTGCAATTTCAGTTTTATCTTGTTTAGTAAATATAAATTTTTTATCAGACATTTTTTTCCCAAATTTTTTCGCGAAACATTTCAAAATTTTGGATTCATTTGAATTTCAGACTTCTACAAAGAAGTCTACGATAACAAAATCTTACAGACTTTACATGCGAAGTCTACCGTGAGACTTCACCCGAAACTCGAGAAGTCTGTAAGCCCTAAACTCTAAAATTCGAACGTTTATTTCACTCTTTGTTAACAAATACTAACATTTGATATCAAAATAGTATAATATATTCAAAATCTAAAAACTATACGAAGGATCACCATTTTATATCAAAAACATATCAATCTAAGTCTAACCCTAAAGATATATGCATGGATTCTTACCTATTCACAACCTCTAACATATATGTCTCACATGGTTTACATCAAATAGCTTAGTTTTATGAATTTTTTTTTTAAACCTATTCGATTTGATTTAAAATAATTTATCTTTCAAAAATTTTGTTCGAAATAATTTTTTATCATTTTTTATTAAAATTTCACATTTAATTACGGTTCCAGACTTCATGGTCGAAGTCTGCGACTGTTTATGGTATTTTAGAACATAATCAACCTTACATGCTTAAAATTTATGAAAGTTTCAGAAATTTTAATTTATAAAGTTCATATTTTAGATAATCTTATTTTCTTTAAAAGAAATTGCATTGAAAATATTTTTTATTATTTTCCTAATTTAAATCTAAGGTTTAATTACGGTTCAGACTTCATGGATGTCATGAACGAAGTCTACTGTGAGACTTCGTTCAAAAAGTCTACGTCGCGCGGAGGTTAGAACTGTAATTGCAGTTTTTGTTTTTTTTTTGCAAATAAGGGGGTTAATGTAATTTCCATACCCCAAAAGTCTAGTTTAACATTTGTTTCAATTTGGGGTCTAGTTTTGCATTCAAACTCAATTTTTGGTCTAGTTTTAGCAATTCTCCCATAAAAGAAATAGAAGTCTTTGTATATGTTTTTTTTGTCAATGAGAATATCAAGTGGTACAATAAAGAAAAATTGAAAACACATGTTAAACCTTTTTGTCAATTATGTTGTTTGAGATTCTTTCAAATGTTTTAATAGATTAAGTTATGGTCAAATTGTATTAATTGATTAAATATGCAATTAAGTGAAATTATTGTTATTATATATGTTTTTTTAGAAATGAGAATATCAAAAGATAAAATAGAGAAATAGTTAAAATAAGAGATGACGCATGTCAGACTGTGGTTAAACGAACCCTACTTTATTATATAAGACGAGAAAATTCTATTATTAAATATGAAATAGATATATTTAACAGTTTTTGATAAATTTAAAGATAAATATAATTTTTTGTATATGTTTTTTTATGAATGAGAATATCAAGTGGTACAATAAAGAAAAATTGAAAAAACACATGTTAAAAGGTTATAGTCAATTATGTTGTTTGAGTTTCTTTCAGAGAAGTTATTATTTTTAAATATGTTTTTTAGAAATGAGAATATCAAAAGATAAAATAGAGAAATAGTTAAAATAAGAGATGACACGTGTCAGTCTGTGGTTAAGCGAATCATATTTTATTATATAAGATATATTGTACAAAAGGATTTTGGTTTGAATAAATTTAACATTCAATTCAAAAAAAAGTGTAATCATTGCTAGTGGTTGTGCTTGAGTAACTACTTCTATAAAATGCCATATTTATTCTGTGTAGAAATCGTTTAATCTACAGAGAGACGAAGATTTTGACTTGGTTTAGACAAAACAAAACTGCTACCAATGTAAGAAACATCATTTCACCAAATTGGTTGCAACTTCCATTTGTTGTTGAGTACAAGGTTCAAATACTATAATAGAGATTAACTTTTTTTTTTTTAAACAAAACATTTGTTTTTTTTATGAATAAATAGGAGGTTCCATGCCGAAGGCCATACATTCTCTAGGGCGAGACACATACCATGTTAAATTAACTTTCTTTTGGAGAGCAGACGCTCCCAAAGTGAATCGAACCACTTTAAAATTTAAGGTGTTTAGTAAAAAGCTAGGAACCAAAAAAAAAATTAAAAGAAATATTTGAATGCATGCAAGCAATTTTAGTTTTGTTTTTTTTTTACAATAGATTAAACTCAATATTTGATTGATCCAGTAGCAGATCTCGGTTCCGGTTGTCTACCAATTTGGGCTTTGTTCACTTGTAACCGCGTTCATCGGTTAGCCCTTAAGCCTAAGCTCTTTTTGGTATATTAATGAAAAAAATGGATCAATAGTATATTTGTACAGTGAAAAAAAAAATTAAATTTTTAAACAAAATATAAAGTGCAATCTCTAAAACTAAAAATATATATCATATTTTTGAATTATTTGTCTAAATTAATATATATATATATATATATATATATATATGGATTGAAGAAGCTTTATTTTATAATTGCTTCATTTAAAAGTAAAAATAAAATAAAATTAAGAAAAATTATATTTCATACCATCATCTATCTTTTTAGGGAATATTTTACAATCTACCACTTTCATATATGGACATAGCCAAATTTACCACTTTTATGTGCGGTTGCCAAAACTACCATTTTTTTATGGTATGGACCAAAAAAAAGGTAGTCATATCCTTGATATTTACATCTCTATTTTTCTTCAATCTTCCTCTCTCTTTCTATTTCTCTCTCTCACCTTGGGCATAAAACCGGAACCCAAAACCCAAACCAAAATACCGAAAACTTTCGGGTTCAGTTCGGATTCGGTTCCAACCAAATATCCGAATGGCTGCAACCATATTCTGAATTCGGATATCGGTTTGGTTCTGGTATAATCCGATATCCGAACGGTTACTAAATATACTCGAATTACTATACCCTATTACAACCTAAATACATAATGATTACTAAATATACGTGAATTATCCGAACGGTTACTAAATATACATGGTCCGGTTCGGGTTAAATTCAGGTTCGGGTCGGTTCCTATTATTTTTTTCAAATTAAAAAAAAAACAGAAACATTTCGGGTTCAGTTCCGGTTCGGGTATTTGTACCCATAAGTAACCAAATAACTCCAAAAAACCTACTACAGTAGAACCTCTATAAATTAATATACATTATAAATTAATAAATTTCTCCAATCCTGAGTCGGCCAAGTATAAAATTTAACACAATTTGATAAGATAATAAAATAATAATTTTTTTGAAATTTTTGTGTAAATATATGGTCCCAACAATAGGATAAATTAATAATTATAAATCTTATGCATACATACCTAAGACAATTTAGTAAAATATGAATAAATTGTTGTTTGTTTATTCTTAAAGTTAGAATCTCGTCGGACCTCATCTAAAATCTTCCTTACTGCATCCATAATTTTTTTGTGTTTTATTCACATTTTTCTTTGTATTTCTTAATCCGTCATGATTGATTTGGCAACACTTTTTAGATGAGGAACATTTGCTAAGTTTGGTGTGAAAAAAATAAGATGACGTAAATAATGTTTAAAGGATTACCAAAGAAGGTTATTAGGTCAAAAAAAAAGTCTCGTAAAAGGCAAAAAAAAAAAAGTAAATACTAAGAAAAAATAGAATTTTAACAAATTCTATATAGACTATTTACAGTAAAACATAAGAAAGTTCAAATAAAATAAATTATAAATATTAGAAAAAGAAATTTTTATCTCTTTTAGTTAATAATTTAATAATTTATCAGCATAAATTAATAATTATTAATTTATCGGTAAACTAATTAATTATTAATTTATCGATAAATTAAAACCTCTATAAGATAATAAATTTTTGAAATCCTAACATTATTAATTTATAGAGGTTTTACTGTATAACTGAATATACAATTACAAAACATGCATAATAGGATATATATATAAATTCAGGTATTGAGTAATTTGGATATATTTAGTAATATAATTTTTTAAATACTCGATTAGGTTTACACTCCTCTATCTAAATTACCCGATACCCAAAAAATACCTACTCATTCGGGTTCAGGTACCCGAATATCCAGAGTTATCTCTCTCTTTCGCTTTTTTCTCTCTCTTTCGCGTCTTTCTCTTTCTCTTTTCTCAAATTTTTATTATTAAAAAACTAATACATCATATACATATATACATATATACTTTTTCTTTAACAAGAAACTTTATTAATATAAATCAGAGAATACAAAAGTATCAATGAGATTCTAGATACAACCAATGATTTGTGTAACTAAAAAACGATAAAGCAAACTACGCGTCGCTTTCGTAGTCAAATACTTAATCGTCGTTTTCATTTTCGTCAATTTAGTGTGACTTTCTTGCTTGGAAATCATCTTCTTTTTTTCTGATGAAATACTGATAACGCATTCGAAAATCATAGGCAGCGATCCATCTGTTACATCGCAAAACCTTCAAATTGATCGAAACTCTAATATAGAATGAGATGGCATTGATCTTGGTTGTACTTAACACCCATTTTTGTAGATATGGTATAAACCATCTACTGATTCTCCTTCTATTGGCCTCCGAATCCGCAACATATTGCTTCTATGGTGGTTTCCGTGCCGGTCGATCTGTACATATCAAATCCAATAGGATTTGTGATAATCTTCGGGACGTCGACAGTAGATCATACTGACGTCCGGGAACCATCGCATAACCAACATTAGATGTTAGTATTACCAGAATCATGGCCAACAAAACCGGAGAAATCTCGGCAAAGACGGCGGACACGAAAGTATTACCCTTCATGACAGTTACTTTAAGGACAAGACAAACAACCGTTATCCCAAATGTAACCGCTGGATTCACATGGCCACCAGAGGCGATCCAAGAGATGTAAAAAGACAAAGATGACGCAAACGCATTCGCAATCACCAGTATTAATACACCAAACGGACCCGACACATCACCCCGCCATCAGTTTCCTTGACACCATGAAAGAACCAATGGATGCGAGGACGAAGAAGAAAGTAGAGATAAACTCCGATGTGTGAATCAGATTTATGTTTAACAATCGAACATAAATATAGGATAAGACAATGTAGTGCATAAGAAATAGAAAGATAGTGACTGAGGCAAGAGAAGCCACGCCGACCAGGAAAGACACAAAGTTGTTACAATGGCCTTTTGGATCGTACAGGAGAGATGAGAGAAAATGGTTTTATTTGGAAATATTTAGAGTTAACAACATAGCGGGAAAAATATGTATATACACATATACATATATACATGTGAGGGAAAGGATATTTGTTGCCATATATAATTTATCGTAGACAAAAATAATATATATGTTATGGATAATAATTTTTTCGTAGCAAATAATTGATAAAGTAGAATATTGTACACCTCATACATGTCTAACGAAATCAAGAGATATTAACCATCATAAGATATAGATACACAGGACGTGGACGTGAAAAAATATATATAAATATTATGGACAATAATTAATTTACGTGGACTAAAAGCATATATATCTAGAGAATCTACTCATCACTTCCGCTGAAACTAGGTTCAAAGACTTTGTTAAAGCTCCGACTCCTCCACATATATCATAAGAAGAAGATATATTAACCATCATGAGATATCTTAATATATAAAGTAGGGTTTTTAAAAGTTAGTAACTCATAAGATCGTGACACATGTCGTGTTAATCGATTCAAGATTTCGACACGCATCAAAGTTATCAAAGTTGAAAAATGTAAATAATGTTAAACATGTCAAAGATTTAAGTATAAGAAAAAGATTATGTTAATTAATTATAATTTATTTCTTATCTAAATTTTACGATATCTATTTATTATTTTTAAAAAAGAAAAAACTAATTTATTCTTTTTTTATAAATTTTTGAAAATAAAAATATAGTAATATTTTCTTTTTCCTAGGATAAAAGTAAATTAAGTAAGTTAAAGCCATTGAAAAAAAGAAAAAATAGCTAATTTATTTATTTTCTAAATTTTACAATAATTTATCTATTTTCTAAATATTATGAAAAATATAAAAAGAAAAAACTAATTTATTCCTTTATAAATTTTTGAAAAAAAAAAAAAAATAGTAATATTTTACTTTTCTATTATAAAGGTAAATTAAGTAACTTAAAGCCGTTGAAAAAGTAAAAAGAAAATAGCTAATTTATTCTTTTCAAAATTTTACCAAAAATCAAAATATAGTAATATTGCCAAAAAGAAATTAAAAAAGAAATATCTTCCTTTTCTATCATAGTTAAAAAGGTAAATTAAGTAACTTAAAATTATTGAAAAAGGAATAGCTAATTTTTTTCTTATCTAAATATTACGAAAATAATAAAACTAATACTTAATATCTTCCTTTTGTAGCATAATTTAAAAGGTGAATTAAGTAACATAAAACCATTAGAAAGGAATAACTAATTTATTTATTTTCTAAATATTACAAAAATATAAAACTAACATTTTATAAGGTCATTGGATAAGGAAAACTGTTATAATTTATATTTAATTTTTTGTAAAAAACTAAAAAGAGAAATTACAAAAATAAGGAACTAAACTCAATTACGTTATTTAAAAAATGATATTTTTACATAAAATATAAATTGATTATTAATCAACAAAAACACCAATATAAAATTAAACAAATTAATATTAATATATTTATTAAAAAAAAAAGATTACTTCTTTTCTTAAAAAGATAAAACTTCCAATATTGATTAAGAAATTTTCTAATACTAAAAGAAAAAATTGTCAGTATTAAACTCTATATAAACAAATCACTTCAACAAACAAAACGCCATCTTAGCTTTTACTTTATTATATTAGAAAAACATTTCTTCTTCTTTTTAATTTAATAATTTTTTTTTAACTATGAGGTTGTCGTTATTTAATGATTATTGATTATTAGCTTGTATATATATATATATAATGATAACATTTTTTTCTAATTTTAAGTTGTTTTTTTTCAATTTTTCAGAAAATGACTATCATCGAAAAGACAATAAGTAAAGATTATCTGACACTAGATCAGCTAAACAAAACAATGTCTTTATCCTCGAATAGTAGTACGTCTTACTAAAAAGTGAGACGCGAGAAATTAAAAAAAAATAATGAGCTTATAGGATTGAATTTTTTTCTACTTGATGAAAAGGTAAAATATTTATTAATTTCAACCCAAATATTTTCTGATTTATTATTTAGTTATTTAAATTATTTATCTAAATTGTATTATTATTTCTTATAAACTAATAATTTCTATTTTAGATTTATGTATTACACTAAATTAAAAATAAAAGGTTGGACCCAAAGTTATTGTATTGCAAGTAAATCCAAAATTAAAACTATAAATACGTCTACACTGAATATAATATATAATATGTTTTTCTAATGTAAATAATTAGATAATATAAAAAGTTTACTAAATTCAATAATATAATATTTAATAATTTGTAAATATAATAACTTATAATAAAAAGTAAATAATTTTATTAATAGGTCTAACATTTATATCAAATGATTTAATAACACCTATAACATATCTACAAATATGGTTTTATATTGCATGTTGAGCGCAATATTTGTATATTTAGAAAATAATTAACATTGATGTTTTTCAAATATGAAAACATTTTTTTAATTTTAATTAAGTTTATAAAATGAAAATTAAAAATTAAGTACAATAATTTCAACTTAAACTCGTGCAACGCACGGGTCCATATCTAGTAGATATATAAGACGCAGACGAAAAAATCATATATAAATGTTGTGGACAATAATTAATTCTTAAAGAAGATAAAAAAGGTAATTTAATATTTTGTCAGGAAAAAATTGATAGATTTAAAAAAAAAAAAGTGGTTGACTAAACAATTTAAGTTTTTTTAGTGGTAGAGTAGACAATTTTTTCATCTTTTTATTACATCATTTACAACTTTCTAAAATCTTTATCAAATCCACCACTATTTCATTTTTGAAATGACTATAATGACCCTAAAAACTGTCTAAGAAACTGCTTTGAAATGCCAGAGAAAACTAACGGGCACAATTATTTCGTTCTCTTCAATCTTTTCGATTTTTGGAAGAAGACGAGAACCATATTTAGAATTTTGTCCACCATAAATATATATGTTGTCCAATATATATTCTTTTTAATCAATTAAAAAATTACATATGTATACATATGTCTTTGTGGATAACTTGTAAGTAATAGATATCATTTATTGTCCTAAAAAAAATAAGAAAAATGTCTTCGTGGATATTTAATTAATCGAAAAAAATGAGAACCAGATGTGTAATTTTGTCCATGATACATATACTGTCCACAATAAGATTTGTTGTCTATCATGTGTTATTTTTAGTCGATTAAAGATTATACAAATGTATACTCATGTTTTCGTGGACAATTTTTGAGTAATGAACATCGTTTATTAGTTCACGACATGCTATTTCAGTGTCGGTGGATAAATTTATGTATATTATAATTATTGTTTATGAGATTAATATTGTCTAGAACCTATATGTGTTTTATGTATTGTTAAGTTGAACAATTTGTGAGTAATATTGTGGACTATCTTTCATTCACAATCTTTCGGGCAGCCAAAATCTCAATCAGTTAAAGGTAAAATCGTTGCTTTTCAACACTGTCTACCACAAAAAAAAGTGGTAGGTTATGTGATCGTACACAATTGTGCTATATTGGAAAACTGTCCTCCTCGATTATGGTAGTTTCAACAATATTCACTAAAATTAACCATGGTCTAGTGACTAAAACCAATGTTCAAATTCTAAACTTACTTTTGTAAAACATTTAATAGTTTGTATGTGACATGCGAGTAAGGTGAAACTAATTATGACAAAAAAAAAAGTGCAAGTAACTATGTACAATGATTTTTTGATTCAACATCCTACTTTTTTCTTTTTAATACTCCACATCATATTCTATCTCTTTCATTTAGTTATTTAACACTCACTCAGTTTTTATACCGTACAATTGTTTTGTTTAATAAAAATTTAGCATCGTACCTCACCAATTTTAATTCATATTTCTATTTTTATTATTTTTAAAATCCAAATAAAATGAAACAAGTTTCTATTTATAGAAAATAAAAAATAAAAAAAATTTTAATATTAAAATAATAATATACTATATAATAGTTGACTTCTAATAATTCGGATAGGAAAAAAAAAAATTCTTATCAATAACCATTACCTCTTATAATGTGCTATCTGACAACGCTGTCACTAATCCCATTTCTTGTTTATTCAATATGTTGAATGTTTTCAACACATGACTAGTCCATGTAAATTTAATATCATATTCAACTATTTCATCGTAATATCCTTTAATTTTTTATCCAACATCTCTATTGTAACTTGTTGAATATAACCGTTTGGTGATTAGTTGGGTGAGAGGCTGACATAGAAGCCTTCTAAGTACAAACCTCACCCTCACATGCCCCTAACGGCATCTCGGTCCCACCACTTTGTATTCACAATCTCCTTTACTTTATTTGTTAATTAAAATTCTTACAACAAAGCTACAAAACAACGGTTGACAAAAGAAAAAAAAGCTACAAAACAACATGGGGGTTTACTTGTATTTTCGTCATACATCTTGTGTCATGCATTGTTTATTATGTTGTATTACTAGGAAGTAGTAACATTAATAATTGTTTTTGACGATGTAAGGTAGTAAGAGTGAAGTTTAATAAAATACATGATTTGAGTTACTTTTCTAAAACCTGGATATTGTGCCCTGTGACTTGTATGAGCTCCAAGCCACCATGTGGACTATAAACAAATGATAATATCTGTATTCCCAAAATACCCTTCTGTTATCTAAGGAATCTAATCATACATATATATATATATCACCCTAGGGTTTTCCTTTATAAAGCAAAACAAGAAGAGTAAGAATCTCCATAGCTGAAGAGAAACCAATATTTTTACTGAGAGAGAGACCTTAGAGCTAAGATAAGAAAAAATGTCAAAAGAAGTGAGTGAAGAAGGAAGACATGGAAAAGACTACGTGGATCCACTTCCGGCTCCGCTTCTAGACATGGCTGAGCTTAAGCAATGGTCTTTCTACAGAGCTATCATCGCAGAGTTCATCGCTACTCTTCTCTTCCTCTACGTAACCGTAGCTACAGTCATTGGCCACAAGAATCAAACCGGTCCTTGTGGCGGCGTCGGTTTACTCGGCATCGCATGGGCCTTTGGTGGCATGATCTTTGTCCTCGTCTATTGCACCGCCGGTATCTCCGGTAAAAACTTCAACAAAACACACCAAAAAATTACTAAAACAATCATTTTCAAGATCTTAAAATATGAAGTTGTTTAACTGTAGGAGGTCACATTAACCCAGCTGTGACGTTTGGTTTGTTCTTGGCTCGTAAAGTGTCGCTCCCTAGAGCAGTCGCTTACATGGTGGCTCAGTGTCTTGGAGCAATATGTGGAGTTGGGCTCGTTAAAGCCTTCATGATGACTCCATACAAACGTCTTGGCGGTGGAGCTAACACCGTAGCTGAAGGTTATAGCACCGGAACTGCTCTTGGTGCTGAGATTATTGGCACATTCGTCTTGGTTTACACTGTCTTCTCTGCCACTGACCCCAAAAGAAGCGCGCGTGACTCCCACGTCCCGGTTAGTAATACATTTCAAACTGGTTTTGTGTTATATTTCATGATTTTCAATATGGGTTTGTGTAATTTTAACAAAGTTTAATTCTTTTGGATATTTTTCATGATGGGTTTGTATAATTTCTAACAAAGTTGCAAATTTTGAACATTCTTGCTAGGTATTCATATGGGTTTGTGTAATTTCGATTAAAGTTTAATCTTTTGAATATTTTTCATAGGTTTAGTGTAATTTTTTTGAATAGTTTTCAACTTTTCAGCTTGTGTTAAAGTTGAAATGTTATGAATGTTTTATATATTTATAGGTGTTGGCTCCGCTACCGATTGGGTTTGCTGTGTTCATGGTGCATTTGGCTACTATCCCCATTACCGGAACAGGAATTAATCCAGCTAGAAGCTTTGGTGCTGCTGTTATCTACAACAATGAGAAAGCTTGGGACGACCATGTAAGTATAGTAATCTCTCATTACAATCAATTTAGTTAACTTTCGTTGAATAATAATTAATTGAACTTTTGGGTTATTGGACTGTAATTATTTGAAGTGGATCTTCTGGGTTGGACCGTTCGTGGGAGCATTAGCAGCAGCAGCATACCATCAATACATCTTGAGAGCTGCAGCAATCAAAGCCTTGGCTTCTTTCCGCAGCAACCCAACCAATTGATGCATGAGAGAGACTTCATAGAACTATCCTAATCTGTTTTGTGGTTTTAGTGAGAGAAATTTGTGTGTTTTAACTTTAAATTTGGTGTAATCTTTTTCAGTTTTCAATAGTTTAGTTTGGTTTAATTCATCTTTTGTATCGTTCGTTGTTCTATCATGTAGGGCATCTTATGATTCACTTTTACATTATAGTCCGATTAAAACATTCCTTTGTGTTTTTGTCTTATGGTACTTGATTCTTCTTATCCAGTGGTCGGATCATAAACCACTCACATATTGACACATGTTGTTCCTCAGTTAGAAGTAATAGACTAATATAGCTAAAGCCTTGGGGCATGGAATAAGGATGGAGTTTAGCAATAAGCAATGTCACACGTCTCGTCTTTTCAGAAAAGTAAAGACAGAGAGGTTTTGTGTGGTCCTTTTGATAAAGAGGTCAAAAATCTCGAAAAGGGCCCAAAAGCAAACGGAGATGGAGAGAGAAAGATAAAGGACCACAACACGAGATGGTCCACGTTTCAATTTTTCACACTCTTTCACAATGTAGCCGTTCTGATCACTATCTCTATGACTCTATCTAATATAATTATATAAATGCCTTGCTTGTTTCGGTTTGAATGGTTACCCATAACCTATCGGTTTACCTATATATCTATCTCGATAATTTACTGGTACAGAATTCTGTTTGGATTTAAGGTGACTAAAGAAAAGTTAATTCCACAATTTAATTCTCTCAAGGATAATTTAAGGACAATTAAGCAGACAACAGCATAGAAGTTTACTTTTTCGAACCAAATATCCATTCCTTTGTTTCCAACATGTGAGCTCAAGTAGGTTAGTCGGGCAATGCAGTTCCTCGTTCCAAGTTGTTTTTGATCTCCAGCGTGTATTTCCCAAACGCACGCTCGATTTTCTTGTTGAAATGCTCGTTTCTGTCGTTGATGGAATCAATATCCTTCTCTTCCCGGAACTTTCTCCTCCTGCTAAACTCTTGTCGCTTTTGCTCTCTGTCTAAGAGCTCTTTTGCCATCTTATCTATCTTATCTTGCGAAGTTTTTGGAGCCTGCAAAAGTTTAACAGAGGATTGAGCTTTTCTATGACTCTTTGCTTATAGATTCGAGTCTCCAATTGACCAATATGACAAATCACAAACCTTCCCATATTGCAAGCTTGAGGCCTCGCGGTAGAACTCTGGATCAGCTGCTCTCATTCTGTTATACTCCTCTAGATCAACCTGAATGTTCTTTGTCCGTTTCTTATATGCGTTGTATAACGTCTTCTGATTAAAGACTGAAGAAAAATACAACATTTCACACATTAGCCTCCCAATAATTGAGTTATGAGCAACGTGAAACATAACAAGTGATAAGAGAGCAGAGTAACCATTCAGAAAGAGTTTCACGTACCATCCCAACCAGCAGGCGTAGGTTCCTTTTCCCATTTTTTGTATTTTGTTTCTGCTGCTTCTTGAGTATCGAGCATATAAGCCTTTGTCATATCTAAACCATTAGCATCAAGAAGTTTCCCAATCTTTTTCTTCCTCTCCTCCAACCATTTCTGTTTTGAGATTCCTTTTGTCTCTGTTGGTGCTTCCATTTTCTTCTTTTCAGATCCGACATCCGTCTGATTAGATTTTCTAGCTTCATTCTAAAAAAAAAGCAAGGAAAAATGGAAGGGTTACATTTAAAAAATATTTGGATTTTTAAAGAGTTACTAATGACTGTACAAAAAGACTTACCATCTTAAGTCTCAATTCAAATAACTTCTTCTTCCTCCCTGTAAGTTGGGTCACGTCTGCTTCAGGTTCTGGGTTCTTCTCTTCCTCCTCTTCTTCTTCAGAACTATCTTCCTCTATTCTTTTATCCTCGAATGAATCCCTTGCTTGCTCATGAACTTTAGCATTAGGGTAACAACGCCCACCGACAGCACATGAAAAAGAAAAACAAGTCTCAGAATGGGAATTTACACGCTTCATATCAGAACTACACAATTCTTTCATTAGAAAAAAAAATTGCATTGACAAATAACATGTCTATATCCGTGTCTGCAAAGTGTGAATAAATCACAGAATCAGAACGCAGTCACATTGTAGCATCTCTAGAAACTTAATGTGCAAATTCACTAACAGCTTGCTAAACGAATAACATAGCAAACAAACAATACACCTCAAACAGCTACTGCTATACACCAAAATCATAAACTATAATCACGGGAAACGAATCAACACATATGATATAACAGCTAAGCCGCAAGAAAAGAAAAAGAACACAAACCAGCATTCTGCTTCTCCAATATGGCCTTTACTTCAGCAATTTTTTTAAAGCAATACTCCACACACTCGTGATAAGGATTCGAAGCATTTATACAGTCCGGATGCACTCTTCTCGCGCTATCCATATTTCCAAGTGTACAAAACTGCTAAAAAACCAATAAGAAATAGAATTTGTTTAATACAACATTGAGATTTGAGAATAACTACCAAAGAGGTACAAATAATAATACTACATCCCAAAACTATATAACACTTAGGCACCTAATAACAACCAAATGCACACAATAAGCTGATGCAAGTAAGATCTTAACTGAGATCAATGAAAATTTCCAAATTTGCATCAAAGTGAAGCTAAATATATAATACAGGCACCTAATGACAACAAAACTCACACATTAAGATGATACAATAAACTTTTAAGTGGGTTCAATGAACAAAATCCTGATTTGATGCAAATTCACATCGAGATAAAGCTAATTTGTTCAAACCCTAAAACGGGAGAGGAGCGATTGTAGAATCCTAATCTTATAAATCACAATAAATCACCATCAATTTCGAGATTCCATGTAAGAGAAACACAACTTATGCGTAACATCTTGCCGAAAACCTAAGAGTAATGGACCCATATAAATCATCTACTCAAACCACACGATTGAAATCGAGGAACAACTAAAACCCTAAGAATACAGAGACGAAACAATCTTAACTGAAATCGAATCAAGAAACCAACCTGTGAAGAAACAATCCGCAAGTATGAGAACACCAGAAATTTCACGGACGATACACTTTTTTATTTCCTCCTCAGTGGAGAAGAAGAGAGATAGAAAAACAAAATCAATAATAAAGATCTAATTTAATGGGCTACGGATGGGCCTGTAAAATATGACTTGGACCTTTAATTAATCTTATAAATAATTCAGTCTACGTTTTTTTATTTGATTTACATTTTTTTATTTTTGTTACTTTGGCAGATATAAAAAACTCGTGAAGAATTTTATTTTTAACAAAATTAGAAGTAGTTCTATGGAGATTGTTTTACAAAATAAGGCATACATTAATGAATGAATGGAGTTTAATGTTGTTTCTCTGCAGTCTGATGTCCATTCACCTCGACCGGTTTCTTCTACAGTTTTGTGGATGAGACCTCTTTTTTTGTTCATGAAACGCAATTTTGACGCTAAGTTCAATCTGACCTACACATGAGACGATCGGTGGCTGGGTTATTAGGGATGATTCTGGCGCTACAAAGGGTTGGGGATCCTCCAAAGTGATTGTTTCAAGTTCTCTATTAGAGGCGGAAGCTAAATCGATGCTCGACACTCGACACTTAGTCGAAATTCTAAATCGTAATCTAATGGTGAAATTAGAGTCCCCGGCAACGGCGCCAAATTTTGATATGCTCAAAACTAATACCCTAAAGTATCTAAGCAGTCGCTATAGTAATTTAGGGGTCGAACCACAAAGACTCAAGATAACACTCAATAGATTCAGAAATAAGAACTAAGCTAAGCAGAATAGATGGAATTAAGAAATAACAAAAGCAAGTAAGTCAAGGATATAAAATCAATGGAGGAAAAGCTAGGCTTAGGGAAACTTGCAGGTAAATCAGGATTATCAAATCAAATCAATTGTCAGGAATAGATTAAGCTCCGCTTTCAAACTCGAAACACAGATGTAAAGTAAACCAACTGTCGTTGCGAAAACTATCTATGTCTAAACCTAGAATTCCAAATTCCTTTGCAAATTCATAGAATTTAAACAAGCATTAAAGTTCAAGTTCAATTGTTCACAAAATCCCTAAACCAAATTCCTTTGCGAATAGGGCTTTTGCTCACCAAACACTAGATCAGGCAAATCAATCACACTTCCGTGCCAATTAACAACCTAAGGTCAGATTTTAGTTCGCGAGGCTAAAATCAGCATTAAACTCAAGTCTAGGTGAAAAGCTCTATAGAATATTCCCTAACAATCAATTCAGATCTAACAATCCATCAATTACCCTTTAGTAACCCTAATCCTAACAAGGGATCTACTCAGACATGGTGAATGCAACAAACACAATGAATAGAATAGATATCATATTATAAGAAATAAGAATAACAAAAAGGTTCAAGAATTCTTCTCCAAAATACTCGATTGTCGAAGAACTCTCTCTCCAGAAATCACAAGGTAAAAACTGAATACAATCCGATACCTCTACTGAGGTTCAAAACCTAATTATATTGTTTCTAAAACGTTTTGGAATCTATATCGAAAGATAAGGAAAGCTTCTGAATAAATCTCGGGCTTGTCACACGTTCTGGTCACGGGCATCGACCGATGCCATAAGTGGTATCGATCGATGCTTGGTCTTCTGGTCGTGGAACTCTCAAACGAAGGGTGTCGATCGATGCTTCACAGTGTCGATCGATGCTGAGCTTGTTCCCGAACGGCTTCAACTCCGGATTGCCTCAAAAGCTTCTCAAATTCTCCAATTAGCTCCATAGCGCCTATATCTTGAAAAGAACCTGAAAGACTCTAAAACTAGAGAAAAGACTCGACAAAAAGGACTTATATCATGGCTAAAAACGGGTAAAAACCATGATATATCAACTCCCCCAGACTTAGTCTTTGCTTGCCCTCAAGCAAACAGAAAACCAAACAGAGAAAGAGGTTTGAAAACATGGAGACTCACCTTTTTCTTGAGACAAAGTAATGACCATTTTCCAAGCTCCCAGTTGTCACCTAAACAGTTTCAGATCGGACCACCATGTACTTCTCCTTAGGCTGTTGCAATTTCCCATTATCCACCCATTATCTCACAACATCAATCATACTAAATCCCTCATTGCCGTTTCATCACTGATGTTGGTATTCAAGAACCTTCTAGATTCTTCCTCATGCGATATCATGACTAGGGAACCACTCAGATTTATCATTTTGGTATTTATTTCCTCTCCCCCAGACTTATCTCTTTTTATGCTTTTGATTTCAAATTAGGCTTCGCATACACAAATCAAGGTTCGAGACGCGAGTATCGATGGTGATAGCCACCTAATCCCCGGTTCTCCCCTCTCAAAGTGTCAAAAATCTTAAGCGAATAATGGGGTCTCAGGAAATGTTCCTACCCCTCGCTTCAGAGTTTTGTGTGATCAATCCTTATCCAAGCAGAATAATGGGATCACAGGGAATGTCCCTAGCCCTCTACTTGGCGGAAATCATCTCATCTTTTATGCACCATTATGTATGTGGGGAGAAGTCTACCAATTTTATTAACAGCATGAGTTCCTTTGCCAAATATGCAAGATAAATCAAGCTCAATGAATACCAACCTCAGGAATGAAGTGCAAAAATGTGGCTCGGGATTCGGAAGAAATTTGCTGGAGACATGGGTGTTTCCTGGTTAACTGGTTAGCCTTTGGATTTTTCATTAGTCGATCTTAGGGCTGGATCTGTGACAATGGTTACTCAAAAATAAAGGCAGGACAATGTCATCAAGCAAAGGTTCATAATCTCCAACAAGTTTGACTCAAAAAGACTCAAAACTGGACTGACTCTGACTCTAAGAAAAACAAACACAATGTCAGTAAGTACCTCCCCCAGACTTAAACAACACTGTCCCCAGTGTTACTTAGCCTAGAGGAAGCAAAATGAAGAACAAGAACAAAGTGGCTGTGGGAAATGTCGACAATACCGTAGAAAGGTGATGGGCATCGATCGATACTGAGGAGTATCGATCGATGCTGAAGGTCTGTGTCGATTTCTGAAACTCAAGAGAGTGTCTACTGAAGCCAAAAGTTAGCTGAAGTAACTGTCAGATCAGAGAACACAGTTAGAAGCAACAGAATAACATATAGCCATAAGTTCCAACAAGTTCTGACAAAGGGATTAGACAAGTTCCTAAAAGAAAACAAAACAAAGGAAAAGAAAAGAAAAGAAAGGGAAATGTGAAACCAAGGAACAGAAACTAGTCCGAATCTTCATCAGAATCTGACTCGGAGACGGGGTAGCGCGTCGAAGGACCAGCAGCAGAGGGGTCGGCGTCTGTGGAAGACATGCAGCGACAGCGAGAAACAGCAGACCAGATGCTCTGAAGACTCTCCACCACGTACCTCTGAAAGGTAGCTGTCTCCATGGGTAGCTCTGGTGGTGGAGGAAAAGAAGGAGCAGGAGCAGATGTCTGTCGGCGCTGGGAACGGCGAGGCTGACTCCCAGCAGAGTCAGCAGCTGGTGTCTCGGCTGCAGCGACGGGAGCGGACTGAAGCTGACGAGGTGCGCGGACACGAACAGAAGGAGCAACCGAAAGCAGACTCGGGTCCGGATCGAAGTGCAGTCGAGAGGGGTGAGTGCCAATGGTGGTGAGAGCGCGGTTGGGGAGCTGCACAAAGAGCTCTCCATCTGTAGTAGGCAAGCACCAACGGCGAGTGGCCTTCAACCAACGCATATGCTGCATATGCTGCTCATCCATGAGGGAACGAGTAGTCACTACCGAGCATGCTGCAGTGGAGATGCCAAAATGCTCGAAGATAGGGGTGAGAAGGCTGCCAACTGACTCTGATTTACGCGCTGTGGCGTAGTTGCGGCCAGTGAAGGGCTTGGTCTTCAGAGAGACCAAGTGGTGTGCAAAGAGAGCACCAATGTTGACCGCGAGGTTCATCTCGGGCCACTCAAACCGATCCTCAGGAATGATGTCACCAACTGCCTTGAACAACAGCAAAAGCTCTGAGATCCTCAGCTTGTTCGGCTCCATCTTGCAGAATAAGGTGGAGCTCAGGATGCGGGCAATGCAGCGCAGAGTCAGATGGCGGATATCAATCTGGGTGGAGGTCTTGGAGCTGTAGGCGCCAAGACCAATGTGTCGCCAAAAGTTCTGCAGATCCTGAAACTGGGAAGGGAGAGCGATCTGCTGAGGATAAGGGTCGAATCCGTAGATAGCGCAGAGGTCGGGGATAGGCAGCCTGTAGCGAACTCCTCTGATCAGGAAAGTCAACGTGCCCTCTGAAGCAGTGCGGTGGACCTCGTCTCTGTAATAGACTCGAGCTGTGGCGAGGAACTGACGCACGAGGTCTGGGTAGAGGTCATACTGTCTGGAGTAAAGAATGCCCAATCCAATCTTGTCGAGCATGGCAGAAAGATCAACGTCGATGCCTAGACGACGCATGGTGTGTGGATCGATGAAGCGCGTAGGAAGGATGACAACGCGTAGCCACTCGTTGTAGAGCAGAGTGTCATACTCGTCCCACTCCTCAGTTATCGGCCTGTAAACGCAAGCCTCACTCTCGGTCTCATCCTTGGGCAGACCCTCCCAATTGCGTTTCGGAACGATCCTCTTCCCTTCCAGCTTAGGCCAGGGAGGCCTAGCAACAGGGGCAGGAGTAGAAGGAGAAGGTGAACGTTGTGGCGCAGGCCTCAGGTTGCTGATGTGAGCGTCGATGAAACTCTGACGGCCTGTGTCCTCTGTGAAGCCTCCTTTCAGGATCCTGTAGCGATCGCCGGTAAGAATGGCGGTGACGACTCCGGCGTGCCACTGTGAGTCATGGAACGCCTCCACCTCGTCTTGGAGATCATAACTGCGGCGTGGAGGTTTGGATGTGGAAGCGTCATCTTGTCGTGTCCTCTTACGTGGAGTCATCTGAGAAAAGAAATCAAAGTGAAAACAGAAGTTAGAATAGCTCCTACGTTCAAATAAGTGCAGGCATCGATCGATACCAGGGGGTATCGATCGATGCTGGAGATAGAGGCACACAAGTTTGACAGATGACATCGCAAAATTCAGTTCAATTACAGGTCGGTGGTATCGATCGATGCTCGAGGCAAAATCGCGAATTTCAATCTACAGATCATTCAATTTCCAATCTATCACTCTAAATCCGAATTCCTAAGTCTACTCTATCCCTATTCTATCAATTCTCATCCTATTGTGGCAATTTCATTCACGTATAGCTAATGTTGACAAGAAACAGAGCCAAAGCTTCACAACAAAGGAAACCCCAGATCGATTCTGCCAACACATCTAAAAGGGTGAATTCGAGTGCATTACCTGGTAGATCGGAGGAATGAATGAGAGAATGATAATGTGGTCAAAAATCTGATGGAAATAGAGTGTGGAATGGAAGAAATCGATGAAAAATCAAAAAAGATGTGAGAGAGGGAGAAGAATGTTGCGGCGTCGAGCGATGATAATGAGGGAGTGAATGATGAGAACCCAAGGGTTTTATAGAAAAAACTTACCTGGGGCTGGGTATCGATCGATACCATAAGTGGCATCGATCGATGCTCAGCATATGGTACAACTCCTCTTCGACCAATGGTATCGATCGATACCAAGGGGTATCGATCGATGCTCTTCGTCTGGACCTGGTTCCACGTGAAAACATAACACAAAAACAAAACTAACAAATCAAAATAAAAACTATTTACAAACTCACCAGTGGGTTGCCTCCTACCAAGCGGTTGTTTAATGTCATTAGCTTGACATGGAGATCAGTTAGGCAGCGGGTGGCTCAGCCAGAGGCACAATGTGTCCATCTGGAATGGTGGCTTTCGCCCAATAGTGTTTCACCCTTTGTCCATTGACAGTGAACTCTTTGCCTTCAGCATTCAGCAACACAACAGCTCCATGAGGGCGAACCTCCTTGATCGTGAAGGGACCTGACCAACGAGAATGCAATTTCCCAGGAAACAATTGCAAACGAGAGTTGTATAGAAGTACCTGGTCATTTGGTTCAAAGTGTCGGGAAAGGATCTTCTTGTCATGATAAGCTTTGGTCCTTTCCTTATACAGCTTGGAGTTCTCATAGGCGGAGTGTCTGATCTCATCTAACTCATTCAACTGAACCAATCGCCTTTGTGCAGCAGACTTGATGTCGAAATTCAGCAGTTTTGTAGACCAGGCTGCTTTGTGCTCTATCTCAACAGGAAGATGGCATGCTTTTCCATACAGCAAATGGAACGGTGTTGTCCCGAGTGGCGTCTTGAACGCTGTTCTGTAGGCCCAAAGAGCGTCGTCTAATTTCAGCGCCCAATCCTTCCTTGTAGCACCAACTGTCTTCTCTAAGATCTCTTTGATCTTTCTGTTGGAGACCTCTACTTGTCCACTAGTCTGAGGATGATATGGCGTGGCAACGCGGTGGTGTACACCATACTTCCTCAGCAGCTTCTCAAAGATCTTGTTGATGAAGTGAGTACCTCCATCACTGATGACAACCTTGGGTACTCCAAATCGTAGGAAGATGATAGTCTTAAACAGCTTAAGTACCACGGCAGAATCGTTGGTAGGACTAGCAATTGCCTCTACCCACTTAGAGACATAGTCGACGGCGACTAAGATGTAGCGGTTCTGTCGCGATGAAGGGAATGGTCCCATGAAGTCTATACCCCAGCAATCAAAGACCTCAACCTCCAGGATGAAGTTCTGTGGCATCTCATGGCGCTTGCTGATCTTACCTCGTCTCTGACACGACAGTTGGTTTGTTTACATATGTGATTCAAGTTTGAAGCAGAGTTTAATTTATTCCTGAAATTGATTTGATGATTGTATAATTCTGATTTGCCTGCAAGTTTCCCTAAGCCTAGCGTTTTCCTCCATTGATTTATATCCTTGATTTACTTGCTTTTGTCATTCTTGATTTCACCTATTTTGCTTAGCTTAGTTCTTATTTCTGAATCTATTGAGTGTCATCTTGAGTCTTTGTGGTTCGACCCCTAAAATACTGTAGCGACTGCTTAGATACTTTTAGGGTATTAGTTTTGAGCATATCAAAATTTGGCGCCGTTGCCGGGACTCTAATTTCACCATTAGATTACGATTTAGAATTTCGACTAAGTGTCGAGCATCGATCGATACCCCTCAGTATCGATCAATACTCGTTGTTATTTTTGTTACTTACACGTCTTTCTCATGAGCATCCCATGGATCATATCGAGAGGTTCGAGGACTTGGTCACCAGTATCAATACAATGGAGTGTCCAATGACTTCCTCTTCTGTAAGCTCTTCCCCTACTCTCTTGTGGAGATGCAGCTTACTGGTTGAAGCAGTTGCCTCCAGTTCTCTGATCTGCGATTCGTATTCCTACTTTCCAGAGAATGACTTCGAGCTGAAGCCTGCCTACTACACTCTTGTAGGTCAGCATCCGTTTCATGGTCTTTCTCATGAGCATCCATGGATCATATCGAGGAGGTTCGAGGACTTGGTCACCAGTATCAAATACAATGGAGTGTCCAATGACTTCCTCTTCTGTAGTCTTCCCCTACTCTCTTTGTGGAGATGCAGCTTACTGGCTGAAGCAGTTGCCCCAGGTTCTCTGACCACTTGGGAGAAACCAAGACTGCTTTTCTGAATAACTTCTATGATTGATGCGAGATCAGAGGAGCTCAGGAACAAGATCTCCCAGTTTTCTCAGGGAGCGACTGAGGCATTCAAGGCGCCTGGGTTCGATTTCGATCTTATCAGAGGGACTGCCCACCATGGTTTCTCGCAGGTTCAGTTGCTGGGTATCTTCTTCAGAGGAATCGATTGGAGGTATCAGATGGCTTTGGACGCTGGCGAGCAAGCGTAACTTCAACACTAGGTATCCCGAGGACGCTTATGTGTTGATTGAGAATCTGGCTTCTAGCAACATCACTAAGAATGCTGATTTTAAGAAGAATAAGCAGAATGGTAGTGTTGATGGTTTGCAGATAGCTGAGGTACATGCGAGCTGGATTCAGTTCACAGTCTGTTGTTGGGTAAGCAGCAGAAGGCAGTGCACTTTGCTGAGGAAGTTGAGAACATCGAAAGGGGTGAAACAGAGGATGTAAACTACATAGGTGGTAATGGGTATCAGAATTCATACAAACCC
>SMJT01000011.1:1687343-1712279 GCA_004349715.1 Crucihimalaya himalaica | reverse complement strand
TCAACAGACAAGAGACAGAAGAGGCTAGATGCAGACGAATGTATAAGACGATAAGTGCTCGAACTTCACCCTTCGTCGAATGCTCATAAAGACCTGCCACACCTTTATCAGACGACATAACCATACAGAGGATCGTTCACCTCGCATACATGTAACCTGAGAGGAGCCAACCTTGTTAGAGAGCAAATCACCCAATTGAGGCCAGCCCTGCACGTAGCAATCTCCTTATCATACAACGATTCCCCAAGAACTAACTGCCAGCCTCCACGTAGTTTTGTCCTAGACTGCACAATCGCTTCCAAACGAGATACATCCCTTACACGTCCTATTTCAGCGACTACTTTGGTTCAAGTGTGAACATCTCATGCCCATATTCTGTAAGCTAAAGAATGGGGATGACAGCCACTTCACAACCCCGGACAAGGATCTCCTTATCCTTGTTGACTCGTATCAATCGTTTATCCCTGAAGGTTTACTGAGCACGTGTCCGATCCATTGGGAATGCTTGGTTTTCAACCGATTTCATCCGGTTTTGGAGTAGTGATGCCTGAATCGCGAGAGCCTTTGAATAGTGGCAGACCGTTCTTAGCTACAAAGCTGAGAGCCCTAAATCGATTGCAGAAGGGGGTTCTATCACATTGGTGAATAGTTATGACATTTACAGGAAAGACTGATAAGAAACCAACCACTCGTCTGGTCAGACTTTCTTCATTGACACATAGCGCCTATCAGATGACAGCTGTCTTCCAGTTGCATCCTGAACCCTTGAGAGAGTTTGGTGGTATCGGCTGAGAACAGAACGACATTTCCGCAGAAGTTATGCTCGTGCTGCCTTATGCAGACGATCCTTGACACGCCACAGCTAGCATCGAAGCGCACTCCACAGGACCGCTGCATACGTATCGATCCGAATGACTCTTAACCCTACTTGACAGAAGAGCCTGCTAGTCTCTCGAGGCCAATCGATTCCTCCCGCTCCCTGACTGGAGTGGAAGTGAAAGCTCCTAGCTTAGAACTTCCCTAAGCCACCTCCCAGCTGCTAAGGTACGTATTTTGGATCCTACACTCTACACTGTGATTGTCAAGTTCTTCTTGTGGAACAACGCAGAACAGTCCTCACCATTTACTGCTGACAATGACACGCTGCGAAGTATCGCAAAGCTCCTCCGGGATTCTCTTGATGATATTTCAGGGTATCTCACAATCTGTGCATGCAAATCGGATTTCATCCTGTCGAAAGATGAGTCAAACGCTTCCAATAGCAGCCCCAAAATCCACAGCTCAACGAACTCTAACCCCGACATTGAAGAGTGGTTAAGCATAGAGATCTTGAAAAACATGGACAAGCAGACTCCCTTATCCATACGCCATACTATCTTAGAAGACAACCAAAAGCGCACACAGAAAGTCTGTCCAAGTCCGTTAAGATGAACGAACTGAGTTGGTTCCGACCACGAACCCAAGAGACATTCAATCCACTTGCAGTTCAATCGCAGTACTACTTCGCAATGCACGATTTCAAGAAGGCTGAAACACAGTCCGACAAGAGAAAGTCACTTCCCCAATGCCCTCTAATCAATTGCATCAGATGCTGGAGTCTAGCGCTAGTCATCTACCTTGACTATTCGTCTCGGCCATGGGCTACTTCAGCTTCTTGTCACGCATTCACGATACATCCAGCATGATCAGGAAAAGATAACTATCACTAGTCCCGATGATGGCATTTATCTACAGACATGAGGAGAATCGCACATCGGGATTGTGAATGACACACCAGACATCACTTAAGTGATTTCAGAGATCGATGTGATCATCTTCTCAGATATATCGAGAGTTCATGGAGTATTTATGGATGACTTTTTCTGTTCTATGGCCTTATTTAAGGGATGTCTGATAATTGTGCAGGTACTTAGCGATGTGAGGAGAAGCACTAGTTCTGAACTGGAGAAATGCCACTTTTGTCCGGATGTATTGTTCTACATAAGGTCTCTAAAGTGGATTGAGTTGATAAGACAAAGATTCAGTTCTGACAAGCTCTGCCGCCTACATCTGGAAAGGACATTCGGGTTTTCTTAGCCTGCGGTTCTATCGCAGTTCATTCAGGATTTCTCCAAGTAGCCCGCGCCGCTTACTCTCCTGCTGTGCAAAGTCGCACTTTAGTTTCCCAGACAGATCTTGCGTATTTGAAATGATCAAGAAGGCATTGGTTTCAGCTTCTATTTGCAACCACCATATTGGAGTCTACCCTTTGAGGTCATGTGTGCCGCAAGTGACTATGCAGGTCTGTTTTGGGACAGAGGAAGATAAAGAAGCTAACATGTATATATCTATGCCAGCAAACGTGGATGACGCCAAAGGATTACAGCAAGAGAAGGAATTGCTTGCTGTTGTGTTCTCCTTTAGAGAATTTTTGATCCTATCTGATAGAAGTAAGTGATTGTGCACACTGACCATGCTGCTCTCAGGATTGCTGCAGAATAAGGATATGAAGCCTCGATTGTGTCGATGGTTTTCGCTATACCAAGATTTTTGACATAGATATCAGGGACAAGAGGGGTAGAGAATGGCGTTGCAGATCATCTCTCGTGTATAGAATCAGTGAAGAGTTCCATTGATGATTCTTTGCCTGAGAGAAGATATACTTAGTGGAGACTGGTTCTGTTTCGAAACTGTCGCTGAAGACGACAAGCATCGATCGACACCCTGTAATAATCGATCGATGCCCCTAAGCTTTGTTACTTCAGTTCACGATTCCAGCATCGATCGATACCCTACTGATCATATACAGAGACTTTCAATCACCGATTCCTCTACAGATCACTTAATTTGAGGATTCTTGGCGATCGCTTCTCCTACTGAACCTTGTACGCCTATCGCCAATTACTTGCTGCTGATCTAAACCAAAGCCCTCAAGAAATATGTGAGAAGAAGTTCAGTGAGAGTGTTAGACGCTACTTCTGGGATGAGCCATATTTGTACAAGCTTGCTCTGATGGGATTTAAGATAGGTGTGTAGCTGAGTCTGAAGTGACAATTCCTTTTCACTGCACTGGTTGTGAATATGCTGGGCACTTTGCTACATTCAAGTACGATCTCTAGGTTCTGCAAGCCGTTTCTGGTGGCCACGATGTTAAGATGCTCACTCTTTCATCTCTTGTTTGTGATGCCGCGCATATGGTGTCGTTGCGAAAACTATCTATGCCTAAACCTAGAATTCCAAATTTCTTTGCAAATTCTATGAATTTAAACAAGCATTAAAGTTCAAGTTCAATTGTTCACAAAACCCCTAAACCAAATTTCTTTGCGAATAGGGCTTTTGCTCACCAAACACTAGATCAGGCGATCAATCACACTTTCGTGCCAATTAACAACCTAAAATCAGATTCTAGTTCGCGAGGCTAAAATCAGCATTAATCTCAAGTCTAGGTGAAAAGCTCTATAGATTATTCCTTAACAACCAATTCAGATCTAACAATTCATCAAATACTTTTAAGTAACCCTAATCCTAACAAGGGATCTACTCAGACATGGTATCATGAATAAAATAGATATCATCTAAAACAATGAAATAGAGTAAGAATACAAAGAGGTTCAAGAATTCTTCTCCGAAAACTTAGTTGCAGAAAAACTCTATCTCCAGAAATCACAAGGTGTCCTCTTATGAGGTTCTAATACCTAATTATATTGTTCTAAAACTTTTTGGAATCTATCTCGAAAAATAAGTAAAGCTTCTGAATGAATCTCGGGTTTGTTTCGCGTTCTGGTCACGGGCATCGACCGATACTATAAGTGGTATCGATCGATGCTTGGTCTTTTGGTCGTGGAACTCTCAAACGAAGGTTGTCGATCGATGCTTCTCAGTGTCGATCGATGCTGAGCTTGTTCTCGAACATCTTCAACTCTATATTGCCTCAAAATCTTCCCAAATCCTCCAATTAGCTCCATAGCGCCTATAACTTGAAAAGAACCTGGAAGACTCTAAAACTAGAGAAAAGACTCAACAAAAAGGACTTATATCATGGCTAAAAACGGGTAAAAACCATGATATATCACCATACATGGGAATCAACTCACACATGTGAGCTACACACTTCAATTCTTGTAACAAATCTCTCCTCTTTGAAGAACCTTGTCCTCAAGGTTCAAAATCTGGAAATCTCTGTTGTATATCAAAGAGAAATTCTCAAGTAGCTTCACCCTCTGGTTCATTAACCCACTTGATCAATACCTTTGTAACAGCATTATCCTGACGATTAACCATTTTCCTCTCTAAGACTTGTTCTAATTCCTTAACAAAAACATCAAACAACACAGATGGCAATTGATAGCATTGGGCACATTACCAACCAATACATTGAGTTGAGATACATGGAAAGTTGGATGTATTTAAGAGTTTAGAGGTAGTTGCAAACATAAGTCACAACTCCACACTTATCAACAATTTTGTAGGGACCAAAGTATTTAGGAGCTAACTTCTGATTGGATCGCATCACCACCAGATTGCTGCATATAGGGTTGAAGTTTAACATAAACATAATCACCAATAGCAAATTCCCTCTCTGAACGATGTTGATCTGCAAACTATTGCATCCTATGTTGAGCCCTTAAGAGATGAAACTTAAGCAGTAAAATCATATTCTCCCTCTTCTGTAACGACCTTGCTATTACATCTACCTTAGATTCACCAAGAAGATAGGGTAAATATAATGGTAGTGCTTCACCATAAACAACTTCAAAAGGTGTCATTTGTGTGGCAAAATGGAAATTAGTGTTATACCAAAACTCTGCTAATGTTAACCACTTGCTCGATAGATGAGGCTGAGCATTGCACATACACTGTAGATAATTTTTCAAACACCTATTAACCACTTTAGTTTGTTTATCACTCTGCGGATGATAGGCACTTGAGAGATTCAGAGACACACCTTGTAATTTAAAGAACTCCTGCCCAAAATCACTGGTGAATACTTTATCTCTGTCACTGACAATAGAGTTAGGGAACCCATGCAACTTATAAAAATTGTCTAAGTATGCCTGACCAATGATAGAGCACTGTAAGGATGTGCTAAAGCTATAAAATGAGCATATTTGCTCAGTCTATCCATTACAACCATAATGACAGATTTCCCAAAAAAACAAAGGCAGTCCAGCTATAAAGTCCATTGACACATCACTCCATATAGCTTTTGGAATTGGCAAAGGTTGTAATAGGCCAGGAGATACAACAGTATCATATTTGCATTGTTGACAAACACTGCAACTCCTTATGTATGTCTGAATATCCTTAACCATTCTTTTTTAGTAGAAAATACCCTTAACCTTCTGACAAGTAGCATCTCTACCCGAGTGTCCTCCCACACCTGAACAATACAACCACTATAAAATAGTATTAGGCACCTTGACAACCTGAGGAACCACTATTTTACTCTTCCTTTTTAAAATGCATTGTGCCCATGTGTAATGTTTCTTAGCATCAGATTTTTGTTGCAAAGCACTAATGATCTCCTTAATTGAATTATCCCCATCATAACCAGCCTAAATTTCTTTTAGCAAATCACATTTTATCACATACATGGACATATGAAGTACTTCTGACACTATATGTGCATCAACCACTTGGTTCTCTTTCCTTTGTTTATAATGGATTTTATAATCAAACTCCAACAATTTAGGCAACTATTGATGCTGACTATGAGTGTTTAAACGCTGCTCAAATAGGTATTGAGACTTCTCTGATCTGTTTTGATGAAAAATGGCTTGGAAGAAGATAATGTCTCTGTTTTCTCACTTCAAAGATTACAACCAACAACTCTTTCTCTTATATTGATAAGTGAAGTTTCTTAACCTTCAGTTGATGACTAATGTATGCTAACGGGTGACCTTCTTGCATCAACACTGTACTAATACCATATCCACATGCATCAGTCTCAAGTACAAATGTTTATTCAAACAAAGGTAAAGCCAATATTGTTGCTTGACATAAGGCTCTCTTTAAGTTGTCAAATGCTTCTTGAGCAGATGGAGACCACTCAAAGGAGTCCTTCTTAGTCAGTGCATGCAATGGACTAGCAATAACACCAAAATGTCTCACAAACCTTCTATAATACCCATCCAACCCCAAAAAATCTCTTAGTTGCTTGAGACTGACAGGCTTAGGCCATTCTTTCACTGCTTATATCTTGGCTGGATCAGTCTCAACTTCTTCACCATTGATAAAGTGTCCTAGATATTCAACCTTATCTACAACAAAGGTGAACTACTTCTTTTAGCAAAAAGCGTGTTTATCCCTCATAACTTCAAAAATACAGTGTAATTGTTTCACATGCTCCACCACTGTTCTACTATATATCAATATATCATCAAAGAAGATAATTACACATTTCCCTAAAAACGCCTTAAACATTGAATTCATCAGACTTTGAAACGTAACAGGTGCATTTGTAAGACCAAAAGGAATCACTAAGTATTCAAAATGTCCAATGTGAGTCTTAAAAGCAGTTTTATGTACATCAGCCACATCCATTCTAACTTGATGATATCTTGCTCTAAGATCAATTTTTTAATATACATGCGATACTCCCAACTCATCCAGTAGGTTTTCAATCAATGGTATTGGAAATCTGTCCTTTACAGTCATTCCATTGAGCTCTCTATAGTCCACACATTACCTCCATGTTCCTTCTTCTTAACTAGAACCACATGTGATGCATATGGGCTTGAGCTCATTTGAATGGTACCACTGGATAACATATCTTCCACAATTTTTTCAATCTCGTTTTTTTGGTGAATAACATACCTGTAAGGCTTCTAATTTACCAGATTATACCCCTTAAACAATTGAATCTTATGGTCATGATGTTTCTGGAATGTTTGTAGTTGAATAGTCTCCTCAAATATATCATGAAATCCATTCATGAATTGTTCCACTTCAAGGTTTAATTCATGTGCATTCTGTTCAGTACCTATAGCACAAATTTCCTTGAGCTGATCCACTCTAGGGACTAACTCAGGTTCATTTTGCTTAGTACTGATAGCACATATTCCTTCTTCTGATATAGATCTTTCTTGTACACAGAACATTGCTAACTGAACTTGCTTTTCCTTTATCTTATTCAATTTTTGAGCTTTGATCTCTCTTACAGATCCATTTTTATGCCATGTAATAAAACCTTTTGTTTTTCCACAGTGAATCCCATTTCTAATTTTTTGAACTCCCATGTTATTGGACCAAGAGTCTCCAGCCATTGGATTCCCAAAACCATATCATAGCCTTGCAGTGGAATTACAATTACATCAGCTTGAAATGGTACACCCTGAAAACACCAATTAAACCCTTTTATCCTTCCATTTAACATCCAATCTCCTTCCATCTGCAACTGACACTCTTGTTAAACCCGCAGTTTTAACTACACAGTCTAACTTGTCTGCAACCTTCTCATCTGTGAGTAGAACTTGAATCCACCAAGATAAACAAAGCATTTTTGTTATACATACCTCTAACTCTCACTGTATGATAATCTATGATAATTTGAAATGCCAACAACTGCGTTCACTAAAATTTTTGGCATATCCTTCATATCTGCTTCATCATTCAAATTCACTACTTCTTTTTCACATTCTAACTCATCCTCGATCTCCATACTAAAAAACTATGTCTTTTCATGCTGCATATAATGTTCTAGTGTGAACTTTTCATCACAAAAGTAGCAAAGATCCTTGGCTCTCCTCTTACTCATCTCCTCTTGTGATAAAAACTTCTTTGGTGCTGAAGTAACAGGTTTATTGAATCTTTTTCCTCTTTGTTGTCCCATCTTAGTGTTTCCTTCTTTAGGAAAAGGCAACAACCCTTTTATCATTGCCAACAAAATTCATTACCTTAGAAGCACTCCAATTCTGTGAATTAGTCTTCCTCGGATGTGCCTTCTCATAGAGCCTTCCCAACATCAGACAATGCCTTATGGATTGAGGTTGAAACATCCTCACATGCATCTGAGTATCCAAATTCAATCCATCTAAGTATGCACTTACTAGATATTCTCCCAAAAAATTCACCCTAGTCTTGATCAGCTCAAACTTCTCATGATAAGCAACTATAGCCTCAGTTTCATGCAAATTCTTAAGCTCATCTATCGGATCTTCAAACACATCTTCAAAATGCTCCTTCAACATATATTTATAAGTGTTCCAGTTTGTCATAATAGCTCTACCAAACTCAGTTTCTGATATAGGTTGTTGCCAAGTAGATGCCTTACCATCAAAGTGAATACTAGCTAATTTCACTTTCAGATCATTAGGCGTGTAATCAATCTAAAAAAATGCCTCTACCTTAAACAACCATTCCTTAACTCTACTTCCATCAAACCTAGGAAAATCTACTTTTCTCAACCTTGTAATACTTCTGTGACTAGATTGAGAACCAGATCTACCATCACGTAACTAATTCGAACAATCCAATTGCAGATCTGGTGTTGTCAACACCACCAAAGGTTCTCGATCTTCTTGTGAATCACTTGCAGAAGGTTTATGAGTATTTACCAATCGAATTGCTTCAAACACGTCTGCGATGTTCTTGTCAAGCTTCCGATTCTAACTGTCAAGCTTACGATTTTGATCAGCTACTAGATTCTCCAACGCCACAATCCTAGTTCCAATCGTTGTTTCGGCTACCTCCGATTCCTGAATCACCACTCCCTTGTTCAACTTAGATCTTGTTTTTTTTTTGTATGAATGTAAAATTAAATTCAACCAAAAACCTTTGTTTACATTATATGCAACCTTATAATTGATTTATATAAGCATAAATTATAGGAAAGATAATTTAAGGAACTTGGCAAAGAGGTTCATTGTGAAGGAAGGAGCCGAGCCAAATTTGCAGTCCATCTTCAAACCTGTTGCAACCGCTATTTTGTAATGAGCTTAAGCGATTGTGAACTGCTTTATCAATTTCCTGAACCAGTTTGTCGATGGAAGAGAAAGACCCCCATGTCTACGCTGGTTCATCGTAGTTGGCTATGTAGCGAGTTTGTAAGATTCCTAGAGTCAATCGTTGCCAGACCTGTGAAGTGAAGGAGCAATCATAGAAGAGACTTAGATCTTGTTTCCACCATGGAAGTAGCTCCGAGAATGACTCAGCTCTGATACCTTTAATACTGTGAATCACTGCTCCATTTCATAAACCAAATCAATGTTCATAAAACATAGATTTGATCAAACGCCGGCTCTTAGATGAGAGAGACCCAGCAAAATTCTAGAGAGGTCAAGAGAAAAAAAGAAAAAGAGTTTGCACTTTTCAATATAATCTGATAAAAATGAAAATGCAACAAAAGTGAGCTTAATATCTCCAATGATTCTTTCATCCACGTGTTCCCCTCTCATACGTCTTCTTTTCTTATTATTCCACACATGGAAATCACTGCACACATGTGAGCTACACACTTTAATTTATGTAACATGAAGTTTTACTTATACCTATGCAGCAATGTTGGATATGGGGTTTTACCAATATCTGTTTTGAAGGAGATTGTGAGGTTCGCGGATATCTCTCTGGCTGGATTACTCCATGATATTTGTTTTTGAACTTCTAAATTTCGACGTATACATATTTTGTATATCAAACGAACGTGTAAGCGTGTTGCTCATGTGCTAGCTAGTAATGATGGTCATAGTCAAACTTTTATTCTGATTGTATTTGTCCTCCATGATGGTTGATGAATGTCTTGTACAATGACTCTTTTCATTAATGAAATTATACTTTGACGGAAAAAAAAAACAAAAAACATTTACATTTTTTAAATATGTTTATATATGTTATTGATGTATGGCAATGGTGCTCTATATATTTGGGGTCAACTTCTCATATGCCCTAAACCAACTGATTCAATGCCCATTTACCCTTGTTTTAAAATTTATTTATTTATTCATTTTTTTTTAAATCAGTAAAATAGGAAATGACTCTAGACCCTTAAAGATCTGAGTTATTTACGACCCAACCACATATAATCGGGTCAGATCCGGATCCAATGGATCATATCCATCTATATCTAAAACAAAAAACCCTAATCCCCAAAATTAAAAAATAGATCTCGTTTCCTCATCTTCTTCTCTTCCTCTCTTCCCCCTTCTCCGACATCGTTTCCACTCTTCCTCTCTTCCCCTTCTTTTTCCCTCTTCCTTTCTCCCGCTTTTTCTCTTTCTCTCTTCCTCTATTCTTCTCTCCCGCTTCCTCTCTTTCTCTCTTTCTCTCTTCCTCTCTTCTTCTCTCTGCCGCTTCCTCTCTTTCTCTCTTCCTCTCTTCTTCTCTCCTGCTTCCTCTCTTTCTCTCTTTCTCTCTTTCTCTCTTCCTCTCTCTGTCGCTTCCTCTCTTTCTCTCTTCCTCTCTTCTTCTCTCCTGCTTCCTCTCTTTCTCTCTTCCTGCTCTCTGCCGCTTCTTCTTTTCCTCTATTCTTCTGGATCCAAAACAGAAGTAATCATTTAATATTTCTTCATTTTCTCTTCAATTTTGAGTGGATAATATTTTATGAGAGCTTGTATTGATTTTGTTTTGTTGTTACAGGTAATAATCAGAATGCCTAAAACTAGAGGAGGATCTAGTAGAAGTAGAAAAAGAATGAAGGAGACTGAGGAGTATCTAGTGGATGAGTTGGCTTCGTCATCCTCACACGTCCATGGTATCCGTGGTGAGGCATCAGAGGATCCGGTCCCTGATGCATCAAAGGTACAAAATATTTAACTTCACCAATGTGTATATCTATTTCAAAAACAGAAATATAAAGTCGTGTTTCTAATTTATAAACTTAGATATGATTATTGAGTATTTCAATAGGTTATGTTTCTAATGAGTATTTCTAATTTAGATATAAAGTTGTGTTACATTTGGTGTAAATTATAAACTTAGATATGATTATGAGTATGAGTATCTCTACTTGTGTTACGTTTTGTATCTCAAACTTATATATTAAATCAAATAGCACATGTATCTCAACCTTTTTACATTTTATGTAAATTGTTCAATATGTAACGTGTTTAAATTTCTGTAAAATTGTTTGAATTGCAGGAAGCAGAGATGGATATGGAGGAGGACATCGAAGCGCTTCGACCGAAGTTTTCTTTAGTCATAACGATTATGGAAAGAGTTGCAAGTTTTCAACAAGGTGTGATATTGATGGTACGCTAAAAGTATTAAGTAGGCTGGATAATTCAGAGTTGGCATGGTTTAGAAGGCACAAGCAGTTCAAGCACATATGGCATATGGAGAAGCACGCGAATAACAAGCTGCAGGCTATGTGGATGCTTTTGTTGCGGCGGCGTTTGTGCTAAGAAGAAGTGTACAAGAGAGTCGAGGTGGCGTTTGCCTTCAAGACATGTCACTTCTCCTTACATGGAAGGAAAGAAGAAGAAAGAAGAAAAAAGAAGTGATATTTATGTTTCTGACTTTGATATATGTTTTTGTGTTTTAGTGTGGTACTTTGATGTATGCAACTCATAACTTAGGTACTTTAATGTATGCAGCATGTGTATGCTACATGGAACGTATTTTGGAAACTAAGGTTTTTGGTACAACTGTACATTGATGTACAACTGACTACAGATTAAAACTATTTGATATAGGTAACGGATTAAAAAATTAGCTCAGCAAAACCGAATTAAAAAAATTATCTCAGAAAATTGAATTAAAAAAATGAGAATTAAAAAAAAATAATTAATCTGACCATCTTGCGCCGACATTTTAAAAAAATAGAAAATATTGACTCACTTGACCATATATCGCCGACATTTGACCATCTAGAGCCGCCACTCAAAAAAATGATTTAAATAATTGCAAAATTTTACCCATAGTTGTCCACTTGTACTCAGTTGTACAAAAATGAACATAGTTGTACATTTCTTGATTTTTGAGAATAATCAGTTGTTATCGATATTAATACTATCTCTTTTAGTTGTACCAGTCATATTAAGTAATTAAAGTATATTAACTATGTACTTACGTATTTATATGTGTCAAACTATAATTATTGATTGTTTTTAATAATTTGTGGTTCAAATATTCAAAGTAACCATAGAAGAATATGGTTCTTAATGGAACAATTTTGTTTTATATGATATTGATTTGTAAGAACTTACAAATGATAAGTATTTATATACGAGAATGTTGTGTTAGTTCCATGTTGTATTCTCTCATCAACATAAACACTTTTTTCGGAGGTTCTAAATTTTTTTTCTGTTTTTTGGTAAAAGACGTGTGTACAATGATATTAAACATAGTTGTACACAGTTGTGCCTAGTAGTACAAAATATAACAGATCAGTTTCACAAACAGAAATGACCGTTAAAACATAAAATTCTTAAATGGTTACAAGGCAATAAAGCATAGTTGTACGTAGTTGTACCAAAACATGACATATCAGTTTCACATACAAACACCATATCAGTTTCAAAAAACAAATGAAAACAGTCTGAACAATTCATAATAAAAACAGAGAAACAAACAAACGAAAACAGCCTTTCCTTCTTGTTTCACTTGTACTTGCACTTGTCCGAGAGCAAGTATGAATGTTCTTGTGAGTTCTAATAGAGAAACGCTCGGATATATTACGCCTTGCAGCTCGTATATACCACTCGCAACCATTTCTTGCTTGACAACATCTTACCACGTATCTCGTCGGATCTGACTTCATTACCTCAAACTCAAAGCAATTATTATGTCCAGCCATTTTAACTAAAATTTTCACTTCTTCTTTGCTTCTTCTTTGCTTCCAAATTCTTGGCCTACCACAATACTAAGACCATCTTCCCATGCAAGACTTAGAGACACATCTTCTTCTACACCAATATCATCGAATATTTCACGTTCATCCACATTATAATCGTTTCCATTATTCTCCACCACCTCATTTGGCCGTGATGGTTCCCCTAGATAATGAGTTACGATATTACAAGAGCTAGCATTCACTCCACAAGTTGGAAGAATCACTTCATTACTTGCAACAACTTCCTTTGCCTTATCCTCTCTTGAACTTTTAGCAAACCCGATATTTTCCTCAATCTCTAGATTTTGTTCGGCATTATTGGTAACCTCCACATACAAAACACTTCTAGCCCCTTCATTATCCACTTGCAGTAACTAACACACAACATCTTCATCGTCAATAATCGTATATGGTTTCTTCAATCCCATGCGTAGCAATGGTGGAAGGTAACTAATTTTCAGTTTTGTCGTAGTCTTATCTACCTTCATCTTGTTGCATATTTTCTCAACCAACCCATCATATGATACATCATCGATCGATGTCTTCATATATATAGTATATATTTGATTTCTTGAAATCCATTGTTCTTCTCTTTCACTTGAATAATATCCGTCATAATCAAAGAATATGACTGATAAATCACTTTTTTTTTATCCAGTTTTTTTCATTGTCACCTGGAAAAAAAAACGTAAGTAATTTTTATTTTCCGTCCATCAACATAGTTGTACAAAGTTGTACCTTCTGTACCACAATTTTCGTATTGTTCAACCCAGCAACATAGTTGTACGAAGTCGTACCAGTTGTACCTCATCGAATTTTTTTTGGATCTACAATTTTTTACATATTTTCACATTCTAACTACGAATTCAACATGTCGCATTCTATTAACTACCTACGTAAGACCATAATTTACTACTAAAACTAGTTTACTAACCTAATGAACACATAATCCGAACAAATCTACAATTTTCTCATTTCATATATTCAAGTAGATACTCCCACATTCAGTATTTGGTACATATATATGTTGTAAAAATTAAGCTAAACTAAATAATTTGACAAAACATTACTTTTAAATTGATATATATTGAGCTTTACCACGGAGAGAGAAGAGGAGAAAGAAGAAGAGAGATCTTTGGTATGTGGAAGAAAAAGAATAGAGGAGAGAGAATCTTAGTACTTTGTGATTGGTTGTATTTTTTTTTTTCATTTTTTATTTTTTTCCAAAAACTCTAAATTAAATAAAAGCAGATAATTAAAAAAAGGGTAGGTTTGGGTTTTAATGTGATTATAAATTGGATGGGGCAATGAGATTTATGATGGGCAAGTGAAATTTGGAGTCATCAATTTGGGGCAATATAGATGTTTCTCCTATATATTTGTCATTTAAAAGTATTTCTGAGAAGTTATCCTATATACAACTGTTTTTTCTGAAATCTGAATCATTCTAAACTATGAAAATTACATTAGAATGTCTTTTAAAAATTTGAAAATATATTTTGTAAAGATCGAAATACAAAAGGAAACAAAAATAAAATAAAAAAAAGGTTTCTCATTCAACCAGTGTAAGAACTAGAATGCGCCTTTAATCTTCCTCTACTACAGAGTTCCTTTATTACATCTGAGTAAGCTATAGGTTCAGTGTTAAGTTCCTCCTTTGATTCACTTGTTGCTGTATTTTTCTCTGTTTCTGCCTGCAACTTCTGCTTCATCGAGCCAAACTTTTCAGAAATTTTCTCCAACAATTCATCTGCTTCACTCAGCTTACCATCTTCCATAAGTGAAGTGATAATACTATTGTACGTAAACCGATCAGGCTCTAGTCTTTTCTCCTCCATTTCTGATAGAAGATCATATGCTTCTTTTAACTTTTTATCCTTGCAGAAAGCCGAAATCATCGTGTTGTATGTAACTCTATCAACCTCTCTCTCCTCGATAAGCGTATTGAAGAAATTGAGAGCCTTTTCTGTCATACCCTCCTTACAAAGACCATTAAGAAGAATGTTGCATGTATAGTTATCAGGCTTGAAAGAGTGTTTGATTGATTCGTTATAAAACTCAAATGCTTTCTCGACCTGTCCTTCTTTGCAGTATCCAAGGATGATTGAATTAATAGTACTGTCATCAGCAAGCAAACCACTCTGAGCAAGCTCATCAAATTTCTCCATTGCTAGCTCAGTTTTTCCATGGTGACAGAGACCACCAATTAAAGAGTTGAACGTGCTCACGGTAGGAGTAATCTTTATCTTCTTCATCTCATCCCACATCTCCAAAGCTTTCTCCACTTTTTCTATCCTGAAGTATCCTGAGATTATTGTGCCATAACTAACCTCGTCAACAATATATCCTCGTTTGTGCGCACTATTCAGCAAATTGTAAGCTTCATCAAGTTTCCTCTCTTTACATAGAGCATCAAGAATGGTATTAAGGGTAATAGTATTCATCTTAATGCCTTTTTGTCCCATCTCACGCATCATCACAAGGGCACCACTCAAATCTCCTACGTTCAAATATGCTTTAATTAGAGTATGATAAGTTACTCTATCAGGAAGAAACCCGTGCACTTCCACCAATTCCTTAACCTTTCTGGTAACCTCTTCCCTTTTCTCTTCCTTACAAAGCCACTTAAGAGATATATTATGAGTCACTTGGTTAGGTTTTACTCCATCATTTTCCATTTGCTCGATCAACTTCCTAGCCTCCAAACTAAGCCCCAATTCGAAACACCCATCAATTAATGTATTGTAAGTAACCACATCGGGCTGTAACTTCAAATTCTTCATCTCATCCATTAATTCAAGAGCTTCCCTGATACTGCCCGCAATGCACAGCCCATTGATCAACATGTTATAGGTCCAAAGATCCGGTAATATGTTTGTTTGCTTCATCAGCTCCACAATCTGAAATGCTTCTTTCAATGAACCCAGCTTACAGTAACCATACACTAAATTATTGTATGTAACCCTATTCGGCACCAATCCATTCTTCTTCATATCCAACAACAATTCCTTAACATCATTCAGACGCCCTTTCTTAGACATTGCTTTCAAAATCGTATTGTAAGTAACATTATCAGGATGAACCTTGAATTCACTAACCATTCTCTCTAACATTCCTACAGCATCCTCAAGCTTGCTTTCTAAGCAATACCCATTAACCAAAATATTGAAAGTTTGCACATTTAGCGAAACACCAAGCTTAATCATATCATCAAACACTTCTCTAGCACTCGAGAGAGAGAAGCTAGAAGGGTACCTGACTAAACCAATGAGAAGAGTGTTGCAAGTGAGCAGATTAGGTTTGAGCTTTAAACGGATCATCTTCTGAAAGATCTGTAACGCAACGTGAGGCTTTCCCGCATGAAGATACGCACTAAGAGCAATGTCGAAGAGAGCTTTAGAGGGTGGAGGCGAGAGATGAAGATTCGGATGAAGAAGAGATTTGCACAAAGAGAGAGATGCATCGGAGGTACGGATGTAGGAGACGAGAAGCGATTTGGCGTCGGCGAATTTGTGGTGAGAGAGAAGAGAACGAACGACGGAGAGAAGGGGAAGAGGAGAATTCGATGGAAACGCTTCTGGAATTGAATTTTGAGCCCATTGGAAGAAGGAGACTAGGGTTTCGGGTTTCTTAGCGAGTGAAGGTGAAGAGAGGAGAGAGGAAAGGAGAGGCTGTGTGAATTGAGGGATGTAGGGATTTAGGGTTTCGGGCAGATGGGTTTTCTCTGATGTGAGGATTGATGTTAGGGTTTTTAGTAATTGAGATTCTGGTGGCTTCAAAGTCGCCATTTTTGTTGGCAACCAGTAGAATTGATTGCATCGTTTTGAAGAAGAAGAAGAAAGAAGCTATGAACTGTTATGGGCGGTTATGGCTAACAGTAATGTGTAAACTAAACCGGGATTACACTGAACCGGAAATCGGAGACTCGGTTTGAATGCTGAACCAAACGCAACGGGCACTGTCGTTTCAAGATTATGACGAGGTTGATTTTTTTAGTGTGTATGATTTTTTAGGTGTTGAAAATTTGAATGAGAAAAAATTTAGTTGGCAATACATTGTTAGAGATAAAATTAAGAGAAATACCCTAAAATAACATCAAAACTAGTTTACTTTACTAAAATACCACACACTCCTTAATTTTCCACTAATAACATTCATTAATGAATTGAAAGACTATTTTACCCTTATCTTATAAACACTAAAATCCCCAATTTGTTTAGCTCGCGACATTGCCTACCTCACCTTCACCGACATCTCCGTTGTCGTTCTCCTCTGACGTTAGCTCCGGTGAAGTCTGGCGAGGTCTCCGTCTTCGTTTTCCTCTGACATCGTCTCCTCCGGCATCGACAATGTTGCTCTAACATCTCCAATTTAAGACGACGCCGTCTTCGTCTTCCAATAAGTGAAGAACATGGCGAATTGGATCTCCTCGAAGCTCAAAGCCGCCGAAACGATTCTTCAACAGGTGAGAGAGAGAGAGATGTCGAATCTCATTTCTCCTTTTATTTGTATGCATTGCCGATTTGGTTTTTATAATTGAACGGTTTTATTGGGGATTCTCTATACTACTGTTGAGTTATGTTTGTACTTGTTCTTATATATCTTAGTTGAGTTAGATTACTTAGGTTCTATACTAATCTAGGACTTTCGTTATCAGTTTATATGCTCCAAGTTACTTTAGATTCTTTCTTAAGTTATGGAACTTGATTGATTTATATGATGGGAACAAGAGTGAGAAGAGTAGTGGTAATGTGGTCGATTCCAGAGGGAGGCCACAAAAACAGACGAATAAGGAACCAAGCGACAAGGAAGTTTCTAGCCCTTGTGACACTGACATGGAAAGTAGGAATGCTCCTCGGGATATATTTGTGAAGTCAACTTATAAAGAGAGTGAGAAGAATGAACCAGGTTTGACTAGTGTTTTACAATAATTTGCCTCAATGTATTCTCCTTCTCCATGGTGGTTTTATGTTTATAGTGTTGCTGCGTTGCTTGCGTGGGAGACCAGAAGAAAGGACTTTGCTGTTATGATGTCTCATCACATAATTACCATTATCCTTATTGGCTCCTCATTCTTAGTGGGGTAATCAGATTTTGATTAGTCTATTGGCATTATGTTGCAAAATATAATTGTTGTTTATAACTTAAAACAGCACAGATAAGATAACATTTAGATCGTTAATGGATTTGTTTAGGTAACAAGAAATTTCTGTGAAATGAAACGAATTCGAGCCTGTTTTATGCTGCCTCTAAATGTGTATGTATATAAACCCAAATCTTACAAAAGATAAATAAATCAAAAGCTTTATCAATGTTTATGCTGCCTCTATATAGGTCTCTGCAGCTCTAGATTGAAGGTAAGTTATTAGACATTAGTATACAAAAAGGTGATTACATTCATAATCAAGATAGTCCGAGCCATTTCTTGAATACTAAACCAGCTTCTCTCTTCTTAAGCTGAGACTCGCTCTGAACTTTTGGAGATTTTCCTTTATAAGCAGTCTTGTGATACTTCAAGAAGAGCATTCGATACTTGTACTTATCAACAAAAATATCCTTTTTCTCCATCATCTCCACAACTTCATTAGCCCGCGAGAAAAATCCGCCTCTAACAAACGTGTAGAGCACCGCATCGAGCAACTCTTGATCAAACCTCATCGATGAAGTAGCTGCGGCTATGGACTTCATTTCTCCCCATAGCTCAGTGACCTCTGTGTATTTACTCCCTATGGCTGCATATCCGCTCAATAGACATTATTAGGAAGGCTTTCCTAGATATGTGTTTACCTAACATATGTGAATATATGTGACTTTTGTAACTGAATATATGTGACTAATGTATACTCAAATGATTTTAAATGATTTTGCCTCAATGTATACTCAAAATAAAGTCTTAGATTATTAGTTATATTAGAAGTTCTTGGGTTCAAATCATAAAACACCTATATAGGAAGTCATTCCTAAAATTCAAGAACGATATCCTAAACATTATGAAACCCTTTCTAAATTCAAAGTATGTATTTTTAAATTCAAAGATATATATAAGGAGACCTTCCTAAAATTCAAAAATGTATTCCTAAAAATTATAAAACCCTTCCTGAATTCAAAGATATTTCTTCCTAAAATTTAAGAATCTTTTCCTAAATATTCAACAATGCTTCCTAAATTTTATAATTTTCAACAATGCTTCCTAAATATTAATATTACGACCTGAACTCGAGATATGTACCAGTTATGATAGATATCAACATTACGGGTCTTGGCCGTGGGGCAACTGGTCTCTAAGTTCCGGTGAACATTATGGGTCAAGTGAAGTTGCTCTGTAATGGATGGCCAGAGCAACAGAGACAAGGCCAGTCCAGATGTAATCCTACAAGACAAAACCATAGGCCACAAACAACTCTTTCATACAGCTTAATTATACCCGAAATCAAAATTCTACACCATCAAATATGTATTGGTGAAACAAAAATGAAATTGAAAAGGAGAGGATGTGCTTACAGGCAATGTTGAAGAACACCGAGAAGCTGGTGCTTTTGAACAAAACAGAGTTAGGAACAGACTTCCCCTTGTAAGAGATGAACAAGGATTTGTATCCTGCTATAGTGCAGGCAAGGAGAAAGGCAGCAGAGAGGTATCCCAGAGCAACAGTTGGATCAGATGGATATTTGCAGATCACTACTCCCTTTCCACTAATTGGAGTCCCAGCCGCAGGCTAAGGTGAAAACACAAAGAAGAGAAACAAATCACACAATTAAATACACATTGAATAAGAAAGCCGAGTGGTATACCCACTTGTAACCATATGAAAAGCTCTTGACATAGAATCTCCTGGGGAGATCAGTGACAATGATGAACTCAAACAATGGTTTATAAAAGAGCAAACTTTAGCAATGGTTTCAGTAGACCATCAATCAAGATCATTAGATATAATAATTATGAAGCTGTAGTGCACAAGATCACTGCGTCAAAAATGTCAAGAGTCACTGTCCTGTCCGAGACCCAAAGTTAGCACAAACAATCAATCAAGAAGCTATAAACAAAAACTTCAAACAATTGGTTTCTCCATCGTTAGATATAACTGAAGCAGTAACAAAAGTAGTGCAGAAGATTCACTGTTTGATATACACAAGTCAAAAATTTCATAGTGATTACCCTGTGATAAAAACAATTCTTAAACTCCGCCATTTTAGTAACATCAACACACGATAACAACCAAAATCATCCAAAACATACATGAAATCAAATACCATGGACACGAAATTCAAGGTTGTGGACTTATTTTACCTTCTTGTTCTCAGCGATCACTCCCAAAACAAACGACAAGACGCCAAACGCAGAGACGATCAACGACATCTGTTTCATACTAACCGCCATAATTTCTCCACTAACATATGTTTACATTAAAAATTATTATTATGAACATGAACATATAGACAATTTATCAAATCTCAACAAAAGAACAAAGATCTGATCCCTAATCGAGAAACAACAACACGTACAAAATCACAAGACGAAGAAAAACTCCACAACCGATCGACAAAAAACAATACTAACCCGGAGATGAGCAGGTAGGGATTTAAGAAGGAAGTGTTTGAGATAGAGCGAGGGATTGTGACGGCGGAGGAGTCGGTTGATGAGATGTTGATGAGAGGTTGATGATGATTCTCCAATAGATTTGGCGAGGCAGCGAAGCAGCGAGACGGCGAGACGGCGAGGCAGCGAGGCGGAGAGAGATTAGGCAGAGAGGCGAAGCCACCGTTTCTCTTCCTCTCACGCGAGAGTCGACTGGATTAGGTAAGGGTATGGTTGTCATTTGTCTGAATCACAAATGTTAAAATTGGAAATTGCTGGCCCATGTGGTATTTTTGTCCCAAAAACATAAAACCATGGTATTTTAGACAATTGCCCAAAATTAATAGTTTTGAATCTTGTAATGTTACTGAATATTGAAAATATCCAAAATTCAGTAGATCACATATGTGTGTACCTTTCAAAAACAGAATTAGATGTTTGTGGAATCGATGTTTCTGAAGCAGGATCTGATAAATTATATGTAAAACAAAATCATATCAAAACTAATCAGCATCCAACCAAACATTTTTGATGTTCAATACGTTTTTTAATGTACTTACATTGTGATAAATTTAGGTAACTCAGTTCTTAAGAAGTCCCAAATGTAATTTTGTTCCTTGATGACAAGAAAAGTCTATCATCTAAAATGTTCGGTCGTCTAACAAGTTTTTAGGCAGCATCATCCAACACTCTTAATTAGAAAACCCAAATATTAAAACTTTTCAACAACATCTAGTCTACTAACTATTGAAGTAACATTAAATATTTTATGAGAGCCAACATGACTTGAAGCGATGTATGATGCTTAGAAAGTGAACGTCTAGAAAAAGAAGTGAGAAGAAAGTGTATGCGTGTGTAATAACCACTGTTCTATCGCTAGTGATCGGAAACTCATTTTTACTAGGTATGTTGCCGAGCATCACGTGGATTACATGTTCAATTGAATTTGATTGTTACTTTTTCAGGAATTAAAAAATTAAGAGGTAAAATAAAGATGTAGTAAAAAGATATGTAAAAAAAGGGAAGCCACGTGTCAGCTTTTTAGAACTTGAACCTTACTTTATTATATAAGATATCGAGTGTATATATGTATCTACAAAAAAATGCATGTTGGTGTAGTGCTATAAAAATCGTATTATATAAAGTAGAGTTTTCAAAATTATTAATTCTCAAGATCGCGACACATGTCATCCATCGATTCAAAATTCTGACACGTGTCAAAGTAAAAAAAAATGTCAAAAATTATTATAAAGAAACTATACAAAAAGATAATAAACTACCATTATTCAGAAAATAAAAATTCGAGAAAAAAATATATAAATTATTATTTCTTAAAAAATTAAACTTCCATAATTAAGAAAATTTTAATTCTAAATAAAAAAGAATTATAAATATTAAATTCTATATAAACAAATAAGTAATTTCATACTTTCTCAACAAACAAAACACTTTTCTTCAAATACACCATCATACCTTCAAGTTTATTACATCGGTAAAACATTTTTTTTAAACTTATTTTAATTTAATATTATGAGGTTGTTGTAAAATCTTTTTATTTTTATATTTTTATGATTATGAAATTTTCTTCTAATTTTGGTTTATTTTTTTCTACTTTTCAGAAAAGTTAATTTAATTTATTATTATGAAATTGTCGTAAAAAAAAATTTTAACTTATTTTTCATGATTATTAAATTTTCTCTAATTTGGTTATTTTCCTTATACTTTTTAGAAAATTTCAATCATTCAAAATAAAATAATTAAAAATAAAATAAAATAACATCACTAATAGCATCACTAATTCAAAATAACATCACAAATATATAATAAATGTCAGATGTTACTTAATTTTTTAAGTTGGCTATGCAGATTAAGATTTAGAAAAGTCGACATTATATAATAAACATATGATGCAAGGAAAGAGAACTGTGACTCGATTTTCTTTTGTCTTCTTCTCCAAAATCTATAAATAAAAAACTGAACAAATCTTTAAACAAAGCTGATGGCAATATAGGCGACTTCCGATGGCTAAAACTCGAGTTCACAATCATATGCATTTTTATCCCTATTTGTAAAAGTTTTAAGCTCTAAATTAGTAAATTAGTTCGATGATGATACAATAACAACACAAATACAAACCTCTCAATTATAAGTACACAAGGTTTGTCGAGAAAAATCTTTTTTCTCTCTTCTCTCTCCTGCTCTTCGTTTTCCGTGCGAACCCTAGTTGACTCTTCAGCCACTGTTTATGGCCGAAGATAATTCACTCCGACCGCCACCTCAACTGCCCATCCAAATCCCTACCTTATACCACTCCTAGTTTCTTTTGCTTCCCTCTTCTTCTCCTCCTCCGGAATTTCAGTTTGGATCTTGTTCTACTCCTCATTCTCCTTGGGTTCCTGCCCTGGAAAAAGATAATATGGTTACTAATACTACTGCTCAAGCTGAGCAGACTAACTCTCACTCCTCAGTGATTTTTGCTCTGAACAATAATACCATGAGTTCTCAGTTGGATCCACAGGTCTCGACTGAAGTTACTATGCAGGAAGCTTCTGAAGTTTCTGCAACACATTCGCCTTGTTCAAAGGAAAACACTATTCATACAGGCCAAAGTCCATGTACTGAATCTCTAAGTTTCACTAGCAAGGTTGTTAATGCAGGTCTAAATGTCAACCCCTCCACCCAAATCCCTGTCCACATTACCACTGCATATGGGAACAGTTCTCACCCTCCGGCTATTCAAGCACTAAGGAAAATGTCAAAAACTGGGCGCAAAAGCTAGAAAGTTCAACAGATAAAAAGTTACAAAAGGTGTATTCTCCTAGTCTATCCCCGGAAGGGATCCCTAGAGTTAAGATTCCTGATTCTGTATTTCAAAAAGGAGCTGAACTCCACCAAGACTTTGTCCTAGGAGTCTTTATGGGGAAAACTCCATCTTATGGGCATATTCAGAGTGTCATATCCCAGATCTGGGGCAAAGGAATGAAGTTGGAGATCCACCTTCGACCTGCATCAAGATCAATGTTAGTAAGGATTCATAATTCCACCATTAGAAAAAAGATTGTGGACCAAGAGATCTGGCACATAGGAAATTCTCTCTTTTATGTGGCCCAATCGTCTGCCAACTTAGCAGTCAAAACCCCAACCTTTACCTCAATACCCCTATGGGCTCATGTAAGAGGTATTCCTTTTGACCTCTACACCCAACCTGGCCTCAGTCATGTCGCTAGTCTTTTGGGTCTTCCTGTAGAAGTTGATGAGTTTACTCGCAGAATGATGAATATCAATGTTGCTCATTTGAAGATAAGAGCAGATTGTACTAAGCCTCTCCCTACTTCTGCTGAGATTGAAAGAGATAATGGAGAAGTCATAACTCTTTCAATTGACTACCCTTGGGTCCCTCCGACTTGTCCTTGTTGTAATCAGATGGGGCATCTTGAAGCTATGTGTCCAAATAGCAAATGGACCACAAAACCCAACCCTGAACCTCCAATTTCAATCATTAACCCTTCACCCCCCTTCCAAAATCTTGTCCTGGAATTCCCTTACCAGAATCATCCTCTCTATCTTCTTTACCAAAAACTACCACCCTAGTTACCACCACCAAATACCCCACCTCAGCCTAGCCTTTTTTCTCCATCTACAGAGGGGTCTTCTCTACCCAACTTTCTACCATTAAGCTAACTCCTTCAACCCCCCTTTTGAACTCCCTCCTCCAACTTCATCTTCAGATATCTCTCCGAAGTGGTTTTCGTGCAATCAGCAGAAGAAACTGCTATAATCCCTCATCAAAATATCACTCATGTTATTGGCCTTCCTGCTCATGCTGTCATCGGTCTACCAATATCAAAGTTTATAAGAAACCAACTCCCAAGTTCCATGCTTCTCCAGCAGTGGAAACTACAAACTCATATTCTTACCTTAATGATTTGGACGTTAATTTCCCTGCCTCTTCCTCATGTCTCCTCATCACCCAAAAACCTCCCTGTAAACCAAACTTTACCCCACCACAAAACACTCTAACCACTGCCCAACTAAACACTCCACCCACTACTCAAACAAATGTTCTTGCTTATGCCATTTTCCAACCTCTACCTACCTCTCTTCCCACTAATCCTTTTTGTAACCAAGAATAATTCTCCAGGTGATATGATCATGGACGCAAAGGCATTGGAGGATGCTCAAGAGGATGCTATACTCATTCCGGAAGGACCTATCACCCGATCTAAGGCAAGGAAGCTAGCTGGAGCTGTTCAACAAATACTTACGGACATTCGGATCAAGGAGGAACAACTCATGCACCCGATCCTCACCTCATTATCTTCGAATTCTTCTTGAGGTTTGATCGTTTGTGTAAGTTGCGTTGTATCTTTTTCCTGTATACGGTTTTGTCCAATGGGTTTTCCGTATAGAGGTTTTAACGAGGCAACCGGCTTACACCGTCTAACGGTCTGACCAAGAGAGAATTCCGCTGGAGTAAACACACTAAATTCAGTCTTTGGTCTTAATTGATTATTCTCTTGTAATATCTCTTATCTCTTGTTTCTTTGAAGGTTTTAAGTTATTAATTCATAGAAACAAGTTTATCGGTTATCAAAGAGTCATTCCGCAACATCTCC
>SMJT01000011.1:1507956-1686412 GCA_004349715.1 Crucihimalaya himalaica | reverse complement strand
GAGTAAACACACTAAATTCAGTCTTTGGTCTTAATTGATTATTCTCTTGTAATATGCTCTTATCTCTTGTTTCTTTGAAGGTTATTCATAGAAATATTTATCGGTTTATCAAAGAGTCATTCCGCAACTCTTTGACGCAGCCATCGATCCGATCGATTGTGAGTGTTCTTCTCGTGATAAGGGGCACAAAGATCTTCGGTGTAACAGCCACGCTTTGTCATCCTTCTCCTCGGATTCTCCAATCATCGTAGTCACCACCTTGTTTCACATCATTCACTATCGTTTGGGCCTAAGGAACTTCGAGTGATTCTCGTGCCTTAGCATCTCTCGGTGTGAATCCTTTGAAGTCAAGGATTTATCAACCTCTATCTCATACAACCGATCTAGAGCAAGTCTATCCTTGGGCAACACCAGGCCCCAGCCAAATTGATACTACCTCTTCAGTGGGTTCTCTCCATTTAGGAGAGTCCCAATCTTAAGTTTTTATGTCGGTAAACCTATTTTTTTGGAACGTCAGAGGCTTAAATAACATTGAAAAGCATTCTACGTTTAGAAACTGGCTAGTAACACACCGTGTCTTTTTTGGTGCTATTCTAGAATCTCATATAAAAGAACCCAATCTGAACCACGTAATGACTGAGGTTTGCCCTCAATTGGCTAGCAACAGGAGACTAGAACACAAACTACTTCCACAAAGTTGCCCAGGCCAGAAATGCGTTTAACACCATTCATACCTTGATAGGACTTGATGGTCATGAGGCATCCTCGCCAGAGGACATGGGTTCACTAGCTACAAACCATTTCAAGAACATCTTGGGTCCTGTAAATCCTTCTCCCATGACACTTTGCAACCAATTCGAAACTCCACCAGATTTGCTTGTTCTCTTCAGGCTGCCGCAATGTTGTTAAAAGTTCCATCTGTAAAAGAAATAACAACAACTCTGTTTAGGCTTAATCCGAACAAGAGTCCAGGTCCTGATGGACTCACTTCTGGTTTTTATAAGTCAGCATGGTCAGTGATTGGAGACGAGGTGGTCAATGCGATAAACCGGTTTTTCTCTAATTCGTTTATGCCTACAGCCATCAACTCTACTATCCTAACATTGTTACCTAAGTTCTCTGGTGCTACAATAATCAAAGACTACAGGCCTATATCTTGTTGCAACACCATTTATAAGGTCATCTCTAAGTTATTGGTTGCCAAGCTCAAGCCCCTGCTACCTACCATCATCCAACCAAATCAGACAGCTTTCATTAAAGGGAGGTTACTTCTTGAAAACTGTCTTCTTGCCACTGAAATTATTTCTGGCTACCACAAAAATCAAGGACCTAAAAGACTGACACTGAAAGTGGACATTGCCAAAGCATTTGATTCTCTTAAATGGGATTTTGTTCTAAATTGTTTGACTGCTCTACAGTTTCCTGATGGCTACATTAGATGGGTGAAAGAATGTATTACTACACCAGCCTATTCTGTGGGTATAAATGGAAGGATACATGGGTATTTTAGAGGTTCCAGAGGATTAAGGCAGGGTGACCCACTTTCCCCCTACCTTTTTGGTCTTGCTATGAACATTCTATCTCAGAACCTAAATGTTGCAGTAGAAGAAGGAAGGTTTTACTACCACCCTAAATGTAAAGAGTCTAGACTAACACACCTAAGTTTTGCAGATGATCTTCTTATTTTCTCAGATGGCTCCTCTCACTCCATTCAGGGCATTTTTCTGTTTTAGAGGATTTCAAACTCTTATCAGGCCTAAGCATAAGTCCTGAAAAATCATGTTTCTTTCCAGCTGGTCTCACTGAAGATGAAGTCTCCAACATCCAGCTTATCTCAGGCATACCTCAGGGTTCTCTTCCCATCCGATATTTAGGTCTTCCTCTCTGCTCCAAAAAGCTAACTATCCTCAATTGTGAACCCCTCCTTCAAAGCATCAGATCAAAGATTAGTTCGTGGACATCCAAATACCTTTCTTTTGCTGGAAGACATGTACTAATCAACACAATTCTTGCAGGAATCACAAATTTCTGGTGTAGTGCATTTATCCTCCCTAAAGATGCATAAGATTAATCAACTCTATGTGTAGCTCCTACTTGTGGAAAGGGTCTTTAGAAGCTACTCACAATGAAAGAATTTCGTGGAAATCAGTTACGGCTCCTAAGGAGGAAGGTGGGCTCGGTGTTAAGAATCTGGAACATTGGAATCGCACATGTGCTCTTAAGCTTTTTTGGCTACTCCTCTTTAGGACTGACTCGATCTGGGTTGCTTGGATTCACCAAAATGTCATCAAAGATAAAAGCATTTGGGAGATCAAACCGAGGCCTACTCAAACTTGGATCTTCAAGCAATTACTTAAGCTAAGAGGAACAATAACACAATGGTATCGAATTATACCGGGTAATGGTAGGAACTGCAAGTTCTGGACTGATCCATGGACTCCATTTGGTCCTCTAATAAACTTCTTCGGAATATTGGGTCCGCGTCAAACGGGTATTCATGTGTCTTCTACGGTTGCTTCTTTGTGGCGAAGAGGTTCTTGGTTTCTCCCATCAGCCAGATCCACGGAGATAGAACAACTTCTTTGTCATCTAACATCCATCTCCTTAACAGACTCCCAAGACACTTCTGAATGGAGAGTTGATGGGATCCTTAGGAATAACTTTGCTCTGGCATCATGTATGAGAAAATCAGAAAACCAAAGCCGTTAGTCCTATGGCACCCAATTGTCTGGTTCAAAAGAGGAATTCCTAAACACAAAACACTAACCTGGATGGTTGTTCAGAATCGTTGTCCCACTAGGGACCGTTTACTGTCGTGGGGAATCCAAACTGATCATCTTTGTCTCCTCTGTAATCAGGCACCCGAATCTCGTGACCATCTCTTCTTCATGTGCAGTTACCCTAGTTACATCTGGATGAAGCTCTCTTCCAAACTCCGAATTAATGGCACAAACTATTACTGGCAAGATGTGGTTGATTCTCTGCTTTCTCTCTCTGGTAACAAGCACAGGAAGTATCTTTCACTGCTAGCATGGCAAGCAACAATATATGGAATATGGGCTGAACGAAACTCTCGAGTTCATCATAACTCCTTCTCTACCAATGAATATCTACTCAAGAATATTGATAAGAAAATTCGAAATCGAATTGCCTCCTTCCGTATTCAAAATATTAGAGAAGCAAGCGACTGTTTGCAATTTTGGCTTTCACTTGGTTGATTTCTAACGAGATCTAGGGTTCATGGTATTGTCTGGACGAAGACGACGAAAGGGACGCTTCTAGTTCGTTGCTTATAATTTGTGTGGGGCATCAGTTGGGCTTTTATGGGCCATCATCTTTCTTTGGTTCAAATTGAGTTCTAAATATTTAGGATTTCTTTTAATAGGTTATTTGGATAAATAGGGTCCAACTACTAAAGCTGGCTTGTTGTAATAATGAGCACTTTTGCCACTTTTAAATTTAATGCATCAAAAAATTTCAAAAAAAAAAAAAAGTACACAATATTTTAGTATCAGTTATAAAATTATTTTTTATATATTTCTAACTATTGACGAAGCATTAGATATTCTATGTTGAAGAAACGAGGCAACATGATATCATGAAACTATGATGTTTATAAAGTGGATTTTTAGAAGAATAAGTGATTGTATATACGTATCTACAAAAATATCATATAGACAAAGGTGTAGATGTAGTGCAAAAAAGTTAGTCTACAGACAAGAAGGGAAAATGACATATACCTACTTGTCTTTTATAAACGTTACTAAATTAGGTGCCGCGTATACGCGGAATAAAGTAATATTTTAAAAATTCGTGAAAAATCAAAAATAAAAATATTTAGAAAATAAAATAAAACATCCATAAAAATATGTTTACAATATATTAAAAATAAGACTTTTTAATAAAATCATTTTTATGTATTTAATTACACAATATATTATTATAAACTTTTTCTAAATCCTAACATTTACTTATATTTTTAGAAAGTTTTCAAAATAAAATTAGTAACACAATCACAATGTACCACATATCTTTACATTTCATTAAATATAACAAAATCAATCCTATAAGCTTATTTTTAAAAAAAAAATTTCGCTTTCGACTTTTTAGTAAGACGTACTACCGTTCGACGATAAACATATTTTTGTTTAGCTGATCTAGTGTTAGATAATCTTTGTTGTTATTGTAAATTTTTTTGCTTATTGTATTTTAGATGATAGCCATTTTCTGAAAAGTGGAAGAAAAAACAACTGAAATTAGAGGAGAACTTAGTAATCATAAAAATATATATGATTTTTTTTATGACAACTTCGTAATAATAAATAAATAAAGCTTTTAAAAAATATAAAAGAAAGAGATGTTTTACCAATAGAACGAAGTTGAACCTTGATAAGTGTTTTTTTTTTTTGAGAAAATATAAGACTGTACTTATTTGTTTATATAGGTTCAATATTTACAATTTTCTTTCCTTTATGATTAGAAGTTTTCATAATTATAGAAGTTTATTATATTTAAGAAAAGAAGCAATCATTTTTCTTATAAATCTATTGATATGAATTTGTATAATTTTAATGTATTAAAATTAGTAATTTTTATAATTTTCTTATAGAATTTATATCTGCTGAATAATGGTAGCTAGTTAATTATTTTTTTCTTTAGTTTTTTTGATAATTTTTTATTTTGGCATGTGTCAGAATCTAGAATTGATAAACATTACATGTGTTGTAATTTTGTGAGTAATTTATATAATAAGATAGGTAGAAGGGAAAATGACATATAGAAACAAATAACAAAATATAAAATGAGAAAAAAAAGAAAAACGAGCGGCGAGACATTACCTAGAAGGCTAGAACGACATTGTCACGGCATGAGGTTGGCTTTGATGCGAAAGTGGGGCGAGACGATAAAGTATAAACCGTCGTATGGCTTACGTCCATGCCAATTGCATTATAGTGTTCTTTTTTTATAAAAGTCATAGAAAATTTCAAAACATAAAGGAAAGAATTATGTTTACTACTTAAAAGGCTATACATATCATAATTTCCTGTAAAAAAATAATACGTATTTATATTCTTTTGCTAAAACAAAAAACGTATTTATAACTTTCTGATTACATAAATATATTTGAATAAAACCAAAAAATATATGGGAGAATTGCTTAAACTAGACCCAAAATTGAGTTTGAATGCAAAATTAGACCCCAATTGAAACAAATGCAAAACTAGATCTTTTAGGATTGAAACAAATGCAAAACTAGATCTCTTAGGAATGGAAATTACATTAACCCCCTTATTTGCAAACAAAAAAACAGAAACCGCAATTACAGTTCTAACCTCCGCGCGACGTAGACTTCTTGAACGAAGTCTCACAGTAGACTTCGTTCATGACATCCATGAAGTTTGAACCGTAATTAAACTTTAGATTTAAATTAGGAAAATAATAAAAAAAATATTTTCAATACAATTTCTTCTAAAGAAAATAAAATTATCTAAAATATGAACTTTATAAATTAAAATTTCCGAAAATTTCATAAATTTTAAGCATGTAAGGTTGATTATGTTCTAAAATACCATAAACAGTCGCAGACTTCGACCATGAAGTCTGGAACCGTAATTAAATGTGAAATTATAATAAAAAAAATGATAAAAAAATATTTCGATCAAAATTTTTGAAAGATAAAATATTTTAAATCAAATCGAATAGGTTTAAAATAAAATTTCATAAAACTAAGCCATTTGATGTAAACCATGTGAGGCATATAGGTTAGAAGTTGTCAATGGGTAAGAATCCATGCATATATCTTTAGGGTTAGACTTAGTTTGATATGTTTTTGATATAAAATAGCGATCATTCGTATAGTTGTTAGATTTTGAATATATTATACTATTTTGATGTCAAATGTTAGTATTTGTTAACAAAAAGTGAAAAAAAACATTAGAATATTAGAGTTTAGGGCTTACAGACTTCTCGAGTCTCGGGTGAAGTCTCACGGTAGACTTCGCGTGTGAAGTCTGTAAGATTTTGTTATCGTAGACTTCTTTGTAGAAGTGTGAAATTCAAATAAATCCAAAACAAAGTTTAAAATAATTGAAAACTTATGTTCTTAAACAGAGATTTAGATAGATAAATTCCCTATCTAGGGACAATTGCCCTGTATCTTGCAGCTATCATATCAAACATCAAGAAGTCGTCTCTCAAATCTTCAACCTCTTCCATCGCTGGGTTGAAAAAAATGTCTCATAAGCCTTCTTCAGTTTCCAGCCAAGTGTCATCATCACCACTTGTGGGAATTAGATTAGTATTGTTGAGATCAATTACGATATGTTAAACTGTAGTGAATAACACACTTACGCGCCAACGGATTGATCCTCCATATTTTAAGCACCACGATCATCGCTCCACCCCTCCTGGTCCTAAAGCCATTCCAGAAGTTATAAGCGTGTTCGCCAGTTGCCACACACTTTAATATATTGTCCCTATTATGATTAATAAAAGGTGTTTGTAAATTACAATAATGTAAGTTTCGTCATAGTGTTATTATTGTTTGGTTTAAACTTACATGGCATCTTTGATGTGAAACACACTCTTTGTATGTGCACGGCCATGTGGACTCTCTTGAAGGGGGCATGTGTTGCAGAGCATGCCCATAGTATCTACATCATAAGTGTTCTCCTTCAGTTAAATAAAGTTATATGCATATAAATTATGGTTTAACAAATTTGCATGCATACCTATAGCAACGTTTGTTTTAGTTTTAATGTCACGTATTTGGGTCAAACTTAAAAAATCCAAGTAGTGCTTGTCGTTCAACGGATCGATTTTTATGATTCCAGTCTTTGTAGGCAAGATTGTAAGTACGAAGCGAGAGTTTGTTGCACGGAACGCTGCAAATCCTGGCCGTACTGCTACTTTCTGTATTTCAATCCAGTGCCCTTCATACTTCTCCAATCTAGAGAACGTTGGCACATGTACTGGAGTAATCACCAACTCTATCTTAGTTCCCTGCATAAGAAAAAGCATCACCAAAATATTGTATTGTCAGATCCATGTGACTACATGTTTGCATGTAAAAACATAAAACCTAAGTGAATATCTCTTACCGCTTCATCTAATAATACGTATGACCAGTAGGAACCTTCATTGAGAACGGAGTAAGAGTAGGCGCGAAGAATCTTGACTTTAAAACACCAATCTATTTTGCTTTCATTGGCTCTTTCATTTGCTTTGGCTAGAAGGCTGTAAGCATCCATCAGGTTTTTTTTTTTCTTATTGTGAGTTTTGTGTTGCTGAGATAAAAGCAGTGAAGAAACGACTTCGTCTATGGAGGTGGAATGATTAATAGATGGGAAACTGAAAAGACGGACGTATCTTAAGGACGTGACTTTTTAAAAAAAAATGCAGCATTTCTGGTTCTTTAATGTTTTGTTTTAAGGCTTACAGACTTCTTCAGTGATGTCTGTATACGAAGTCTGTAAGCGAAGTCTCCAAATGAAGTCTGAAATGACAGACTATAGACTTCATGCCCAGACTTCACACGCAGACTTCTCCGAGAGACTTCTTTGGCGAAGTCTGCAATAGACTTCGTCTGTAAGTAACCGATTTATCTAATTTCGAAAAATTCTGAAAAATTTCAGAAACTTAAAAGACGTTTAGGTTAAAATTTTGGGGGGCAAAAAAAAAAAAAATTTACATTTACTAAACAATTTACATTTACAATTTTTTCAGTGATGTCTATATACGAAGTCAGTAAGCGAAGTCTTCAAATGAAGTCTGAAAATGACAGACTATAGACTTCATGCGCAGACTTCACACGCAGACTTCTCCAAGAGACTTCTTTGGCGAAGCCTGCAATAGACTTCGGCTATAAGTAACCAATTTATCTAATTCGAAAAATTTCAAAAAATTCCGAAAAATTTTGGAAACTGAAAAGACGTTTAGGTTAAAATTTTTGGGGGCAAAAAAAATTAAAAAAAAATTACATTTACTAAACAAGATAAAACTGAAATTGCAATAGTTAATCTGAGTAAAAAATTAAAAAATTTCCATCGCTCTTTTTCTTCTTCGACTTCGAATCACCAAACGTCGCCGGAAATCTGTAAACACCGACACTCTTTCTCCTCTTTTGCCGTAAGTTATCGATATTCATTCTCCCTGCGAGAAAACTCCAAACTCTAAACGCCGACACTCTTTCTCGCCGGAAAATCACCATACGACGACACCCTCTCTATACTCGCAGATCTGGGAATCGCAACCGTCTATTCACATCTTCAATCTTTATTCATCTAATCAAATTATATTTCAGTTTAGTCTCTTCGTCTGTCCTTTTTCTGATATCGGATTTACTAGAGTGTTGGAGACTTCATAAGGGAAGTCTATATGAAGACTTCACCGGCGAAGTCTCGTACACTTCACAGTTATCTAACTTCCCGTTTTTTCTTCTATGACATAGGTTTGTAATATGGCTCTTTCGCGCGAAATAATTAAATATGAACCGAAGGAGGATTTTTACCATATGCCAGAGTTTCCACCCAGGTATTTCACCAAAGACGCTGAGCTGCAGCCTGAAAAAAGTATAGGCTACTACAGCGGAACACCTAAGCTTCTTGTAGCTGTCAAGGGTGCACTAACTCTAGCTGAATGGGAGAGGATTTGGACTTCCCCTTTGGCTGTCTTCCTAATGTACCACGAGCAACAGATCGCATGGGCATCAAGGTTGGTCCACTATATTCTCGGTTTCCTACTTGTATGCTTCAAGAAGCATGAGATTTGGAGTCAAGTTGGTGAAGTCCCTGTCAGATTCTCTATAAACGAGTTTGAACACATCAACGAGCTCAACTGCGAATATGTTGAAAACCTTATGAATACGTAGCCTGAGGCTGAGATCACAGATCAGATAAGAGAGTTTTGGGTAAAGCTTAGAGTCGATGTGGCGGTTGGACCAAGCTATGAAGACTTGGTATCAGCGTGTAGACGCTGTTCTCACTAGGATCCGGAAGATCGCGTGAGGTTGGGCTATCTATCCATCCTTGCCAGCTGCATTGATGCACACCCTCACCATCAGGGCATCAATGTAAACTTTGCTAGGCTGGTGATGGATCTGGACAAGTTTGCTGCATACCCTTGGGGAAGAGTAGCTTTCAAGATTTTGATTTCGTTGGTGAAGGCTGCGGATATCACCATGACTTATCATATCAGCGGGTTTGTCCAAGCGTTGCAGTCTTGGGTTCACTTTGCCCTGCTGGACTTTGCAACAGAGGTCGTAGATCCTCTCCCCGGTGACCCAACACCACCTCTTCTAGCTTACAAAGGATCAAGAGGGAGGAAAAACCTCCGAAATGGCATCCTCAAGCAGGTATATTATCAAAGCTCTAATATGTGGTGTCATTAGAGCTATCTTTCTAGAAATTTTTTTTAGACTTCACACATGAAGTCTGTTATTATATTATCTGATCTCCTTCTTTTCATTTTTATGTTTGTAGACCATTTTCTGCAGCTTTGTTTTTAAAGTATTTGAGGAGTTGTTCTCACGGTGGGATGATGATGAGGAGGATGAGAGAATTGTCAACATTGTGAAAGCAGTCTTTCGACGATTCTCAATGAATCCTTGGCAGTGGCAAAAAGGACACTGGCCATCTTTGGGTGTGTTGCCCTCAAACTTCAAGGTGAATGTTCCTTTGAAAGTGAAGGATGAGGTGAAGGATAAGCCGTATCATGGCATTAAGAGAGAGCTAGAAGCTCCTGAAGAGGGTAGTTTAAAGAAAGCTCGTCTAGCCCCTGCTGCAGAATTTGAGAAGCGCATATGTGATGCGTTGAAGAATGTAGTTGACGCTCGACTCAACACGTTTGAGGCAGAGTTAAAGGGGCAGTTGGTTGATCTTGGAACGAAGATTGTCTTACTCACTAATAAAGTAGACGATCTCAGTTGTGCTTTTGATAAGTTCACCAGCGGAGCTATGAAGAAAAAACCCGAGGATGTGAAAGAGAATCTTCAGGAAAAGCAGGCTCAATCTGATGTCAAATCAAATGCAACTGACAATGGGGTTAGTCTTCATCCCCTTAACCCAAAGATTCTCAAAAAGAACATAAACAAGCTTAATAAGAAGGTGGAAAGCAACATCGCTCATGGCTAAGAAAATGAGTGATCAGCTAAAGATGAAAGAGAGGCAGGTTGTTCGACCTGGCAATGGTTATAACCCTTTTGGTGATATTGACAAGGACAAAAAAACAAGTTGATTGCCTTCTTGGAGACTTGCCCGTAAGTCGCACTATTTAAGAGTTTTAAACCTAGTTCTTGTGACGTGATTTTGAATGTGTGTGTGACTTCATTTTACAGAGAGACAAAGAAGAGGAAACCCAAGCAAGACTCAAGCACATTCTGGTACCGCACGCTACGGTCTCCCACAAAATGGCTTTGGGACCTGGTGAGAGTTCATATATTAAGTCTGAGAGTGAAGTCTCATAGTGAAGTCTGAGAGTGAAGTCTGAGGGTGAAGTCTGAGGGTGAAGTCTCAGATTGAAGTCTGACAGTCAAGTATAAACTTCATCCTGGACTGTAATTCGATACTTTATTCTCAATTATTTTGTCGTTACTTGTAACGTTCTAGTTTTTTTTTTGTCGTTACTTGTAAGGTTCTTTTACCATAACTAATTATTTTCTTACTGCAGCATATTGATGCTGTAATCAATCTACTAAGACAATGGTTCATGAAGCATCCAGAATGGTTTAGGAGCGACAGAATCTGCTTCATTGATTCCATCTTCACCACGTTGTGGAAGTCTAAGTACCAAAAATTTCTAATTACTGGTGATGAAAAGGGTTTAGGCAGGTTGCTACCTCCTGGGCCGTTTGATCTCTACACAGGAGAGCAACCAGAGTTCTGCAGATCTAAAAAGATGTGAGGTGTAGATGTGGATGAAATCTACACCTCTCTTAACATCAATGTTATGCATTGGGTTGCGTTAATGATTCAGGTTCATAAGAGACACATCGTTATTTGGGATAGCGATCTAACTGTAAGCAAAGATGAGGAGATTGAAGCTGCGGTATATCTTGTTTGAGATATAATGGCTTATCTTATGAACCTTCTTGCTCTTGCTCCTGCGGATCAAAAAGCTAAGCACCCTTATGTTCCCTACACATACGAGCGGGTTTCACAGACGAGAGTTCCTAAAAACGTTCAGAGCGGTGACTGTGGAGTGTATTGCCTGAAGTACATCAAGTGTTATGCGCTTGGCATACCATTTCCTCCAAACCTCTTGTGTGATAAGAACATCAAGTTCATAAGGGAGAAGCTGGCTATAGAATCATACGATGAGCTCGGCATAACGGGGACTGAGAAGCGCGGTTACGAAGGTTTAGATTTATACGACAACCGCTGAGCTTCTCTTTTAACCGTATATTTTGAAATCTTGTATATAATTTAACCGTATATTTTGTATAAATCTAGAATAAATCTTGTATAAATTTTATATAAATCTTGTTAAATAAAATACAACCACAAAAATGTATATAATCTTGTATAAATCTTGTTAAATGAAATACAAACACAAAAATACAAAATCTTGTTAAATGAAATACACCCAATTATAGAGTTTTCTAGGAGACTTCAAGCGCAGACTTCTACTGGAGACTTCAAGCGCAGAATTCTACTGGAGACTTCATCTTCATACAGAACACCCAGTTAGAGACTTCTCTAGGAGACTTCAAGCGCAGACTTCTACTGCAGACTTCATCTTCCTACATAACACCCAGTTAGAGACTTCTATAGAAGACTTCAATCGCAGACATCTACTGGAGACTTCATCTTCGTACTGAACACCCAGTTAGAGATTTCTGTAGGAGACTTCAATCGCAGACATCTACTGGAGACTTCATCTTCGTATTGAACACCCAGTTAGAGACTTCTCATTTAGACTACAAGAGCAGACTTCTATTGGAGACTCCTCTATTCCCGATAAAAAGCACACAAAACGAAGCAAACCTTCGTGAAACGTCAATTGTTATCATTATTACTCTTCTTCCAAACACGCAGCCTACTTCTTTGAATCACTATTAGTGAGTTGCAAAAAAATTACAATTTCATCTATTGCTATCTAAGAAAATCTCTTAAAAAAATGTCGTACACACCAGGAGCCATCAAAAGAGGTTTGAAGAACCTCTTGAAGAAACCGCATCCTCACTTGCAAGTAATCTCTATACAGCTTCACCAAAATTTAATTTCAAAATTTTTCAGATATTAAAGTTCATGCAAGCTTCTAATTTCTTACAAAATTCTTTTAGGACCTGTGGCCGATGATATATTCCATTAGGAGGGTACGATATTTGTCCCTATTGACACCCCTTATGAGGGAGGGGTTTTCAAAGTGACTGTTCATTATCCGCCGCAGTACCCGCTGAAACCTTCACATGTAAGTTTTTATCATATTCTAGTTACACAAATAGAACTTAGGAAACGCACGCATGTTTAATAGTTAGTAAAACACATAGGGACAATTAGTAATAGAATAAATCATTTTCATGTAATTGGAAATTCCTTAAATATCATGACGGTTCATATGGTTAATGTAGGTTGGTTTCAACACCGCGATCTACCACCCTAATGTGGATCGCGGAAGTATCTTCTTGAAGATTCTCCTACATGAGCACTGGAGCCCCGCATACAACATAACCACAGTATTAGAGGCTCTTGATGAGATGTTGAATGAGCCAGATTTGGGTGAAGGAGATATGTTTATGGAATCCATTGCTCAAGTCTACATAACCGATCGGGACCGTTTCAATGAGAAGGCACGAGAAATGTCTGAAACTTTTGCCGGAAGATCAAAGAGCATCTACGAAACAGAAGGGGATTTATGTAAATTACATTTTCGAACCTTTAATTTATCTATTTTAATTTCTTTTGAAACGGATTGGAACTTTAATTTTTTTTCCTTAGTTTTATGTTAATTATCTTTATTTTTTTTTATTATGTTAATTATCTTTCGGAACCTTTAATTTCTTATTATGTTAATTATCTTTAATTTCTCTTATTATGTTAATTATTATTGGAACCTTGATTTTGTTAAATCAAATACAAAGTTCACAAACCGCAAAAATACAAAAAGAACTGGTAATAACTATTTAAGTAAAAAAGTTTGAAAAGAAAATTTTAAAAGTAGACTTTTCGTGGAGATCTTATATAATAGTTTGAAAAGAAGACTTTAAAAGTAGAATTCTCAAAGACTTTAAAAGAAGAATTCTCAAAGACTTTTATCAGTGACTTCACGAGTAGACTTCTGCAGAAGACTTCAACCACAGACTTCTACTAGAGACTTCATATGCGTACTAAACCCCTAGTTTTAGACTTCTATGGAAGACTTTATCTACAGACTTCCTCAGGAGACTTCATCTGCGTCCTGAACATCTAGTTATAGACTTCTACGGGAGACTTCAAGTAAAGACTTCTACTGGAGACTTCGTATGTGTCCTGAACTCCTAGTTAAAGACTTCTGTGAGAGACTTCAAGAGCAGACTTCTACTTTTCCTCAACCTTGAAACTCTTCGTAACATAAAAAAATAGATTCCCCTCAAAAACAGAGTCCCCTCAAAAAATATTACTTCATGGAATCACAAACAAATATTTTAACTTACACAGTTATCGCGAGTATGTCCGGATTGCCTGCATTTTGAACAACTATATTGCTTGTGAGCCTTCCGCGGTTTTGGCATAGTCTTTCTTACGATTTTAAGCCACGTTTGCCACCTTGACTTCTTCTGCCTTCCAGGAGGACGCCGGATGAGTGGAGGGAAAACTTTGACAAACTCGGGCTCTTTGATATCGACGGTTTTGGGGAAAATGTTGCTTGCATACGTGAATACAAATATTTCTTTGTGTATGACGGGCATACGAGGGCGGCAACATCCATTTTAAGCTCAGGAGCAGCAGCAATAACATGCGAGCAAGGTATTTTCTCAACATCATACACTCCACATCTACATGTTCAATCTCGGAAATCAAGATACAATCTCTATGTCCTCCCGTCACATGAAATCGCCAACCTTCTATGTGTTCGACAGTCATCTGGTCAGCATAATGCTGACGAATAGTTAGCAAATATTCAACTCCCTTGCTATGTTTTGTTGTGAGACTCATAGCGTCTTCTCGCCTTTTAAAAAAACATCTTCCTAGCTTCTCTCATATGAATTCCAAAAGAAAGGGTATGGGAAATCCTCGAGCTGGCTTAAGTGCGGAGTTTATCGATTCAGCAATGTTGCTCGTTTGTATGTTGCATCGTTCTCCTGGAAAGTGAACGCGGGCCCATAGTTTCACATATGCGTTCTCCAAGTAAGCTGCAAGTTTGGGCTTCGTCTCACGTAAGGCGTCCATGTATCTGTTAAAATCATAATGCGTATATGCATACGCAGCCCCTTTCACCAAGTACATAAGATGTTTTCCTTTGTACTTCATGATTATGTTATTATATAGGTGATAATAACATATCTCTCTTGTTGCCCATGGCATAACAGTTTTAATGGCATTCTTAATCGAGACGTGCCTGTCGGACACTATGACCAAAGGAAATTGATCGGAGAGACATCCACTCAACTTGGTGAAAAACCATTGCTATGATTCATCATTTTTAGAGTCTACAATAGCAAAAGCTAACAGGAATATTTGGAAATTCCCATCCTGGCCGCAAGCCACTAGCATAACTTCGCCATACTTCCCCGGTAGATGACACCCATCCACCACCATAACTCTTCTCAGAAACTGAAAACCAGTAATAGAGGCTCCAAGAGCCATAAACAGATATTTGAATCTGTTTTGATCATCAACCACAAGATCAGTGACGATTCTGGGATTGGCTAGCCTGATGCGATAGAGATAAGACGGCAACTGCTCATATCCATCTTTCGTTGTTCCCCTCACCAATTGTTGTGCAAATATTAAAGCTCTATAGAAAGTGATATAATTCATCTGCATACCATATTTGTTCTTCATTGCAGATCTAATCATCTTCGGCGTTACTCCATCGATTGTTTCCCTTTCATCATAAAACAGTTTAGCAATATATATCGGAGCATGACGTTTGCGCAGAGAAATTTGGTCCGCCACATTGCAAGTATGATCTTCTTTTTTGTACAAAGTAACCCAAAACCTTTTTGGTTTGTTTTTCACAGCCGCTCTAATCCTCCAATTACATCCTTTCACACCGCAAATAGCTACAAACAACTTTTGAGTAGACTTATGCACTTTGAACGTGAATTTTGACATTATCGCTGTCAACCACAGCTCGGATACAAGCGCATCCTTTGGAGGAAAACTACCAGTTGTATAGATACCGTCTGACCATGTCATGTTGGATCTTGGGCCTTCACCAATAAAGCCACCTTCCGCAACAAGACACGTATTATCATCATCATCATTTTCACTAACATCATCATCCTTAACTTTTCCATACACAATATAATCCTCAAGGTATTCGTCTTTAACCTCACCTGCATGAGATTCTTCCGCATCATCATCATCATCGTTGTTGACATTACCCTCACCACCATCAGATATATCCATATCTTTGTCTTCAAACTCTTCTACATCCTCAAGGTCTTCGTCAACACTTTCACCAGCAACCTCATTGCCACTAGTCATACCAAAATGACTCGAGACACAAAGGCGTACAACATGCGTTTTACATAACTCAACCAAGGACCGCACTTGTCTATCATTTGAGACATGCATAGGTGGTGTAGGATAATTCGTGTCCGTTAGTTGCAACATTGAATCCGACAACGAGTAAGTTAACTCGACAAAGTCGTTCTTGTCCAGCTCATAGTCTGCTAGTGCCATCTCAATGACTTCACGATGTGTACAAGAATCACTCAAGAATAACATTCTCCCTCTTTTGGGATCATCCACCTCAAAATGCCACTTACAGTCTCTCATCACCCATTCTCCATAGACAGTAGGTACTTGAACCATTTTCTAAAAAACATTTGAAACAACACAAATGCAAACTATTAGTTTGACAGTAGACTTCAAAGGTGAAGTCTGTTAAAAAATAATTATCAGAAATTCATAAAATCGATTTAAGATAGAATATAAGACATTGAGATGTGAAATTCATACATAAACAACACCAATAACCAACACACATGTAAAAAATTAAAATCTCGAAAATGCAAATTATATATGATACAAATCCATTTTTTAAAAAGGTAGTGCAAGAGACTTCTCGAACGAAGTTTACGCACAGACATCCTCTGTGAAGTCTAAAGTTTATAACTTAAACACCTAATAAGTTAAGAAAAAGATATAAAAATAATTATGCGATTAAAATAGTTCAAATTTCTAAAACATCAAAAGTCATACGTAACACACATATTAGAACAAGAAAAAAAAACTAATTACAAATAAGCTAAAATTATTTTTTTACTGAAATAATCATTAGAGACTTCACAGACGAAGTCTCTTAGTAGACTTCTTCGATGAAGTCTGCTTTGCTATCTAAAGAAGACTTCACCCGTGAAGTCTGAAGCACGGGTCTAATTTTGCAATTGACCAGAGTTTGACTTTTTTAGCAGACTTCAGACAAGGAGACTTTGTCAGAGAAATCTATACCAGTTTGGGGTCTAGTTTTGCAATTGACCACAGTTTTGACTTTTTTAGTAAACTTCATCTAGGAAGTCTTTTTGGTAATGGACTGTGCCTGTGAAGTCTATTACATATTTAGACTTCCACGATGAAATATTTTTGCCTTCAGAGACTTCTTCGGCGAAGTCTACCCATAAAGTAGGGTATAGTTTTGCAATTGACCAGAGTTTGACTTGTACATTAGACTTCGTCTAAGAAGTCTATGTAGAAAAAGGGTTACTTTTGCAATTAACCAAAAAAATTATTTTTTTAATTTCAGAGTTACCGATGGTTGTAGACTTCATTCGAGAAGTCTACCAATAGTCAATGTTTCGGAATTTCGCTCAAATGCAAAACTAACCCCTTTTCACGCAGACTTCTCAGATAAAGTCTCGATAAAAAGTCTTTGTTCTGGTCAATTGCAAAACTAACCGCCTTTTTTCGCAGACTTCACAGGAGAAGTCTTTGTACAAAGTCAGACTTAACGGTCAATTGCAAAACTAGACCTCTTGTAAGCAGACTTTGACGGTGAAGTCTAAACACCAATTTTGTTTTCAAAGGAGAACTTCAGACTTCATCGTGGTTCCATCGTGAAGTCTGAGACCCAAAAAATCAATTGCAAAACTAACCCCCAGTTGACTATTGAGACTTCACCCATGAAGTCTACCTTCTGGAAAATCGGAGAAAATGAAGCAAAAAGTACCAAGATTTGGTTTGAGCTTGTGTTTAGCTTCTTAAACGGCCAAGAACTGATCACGCCACCAATACCCAAGCAACCAAGCGTTATTATGCTCGAATCTTAGCAAATCGCAAGATATATGGATGGTAAATATTGAAAACGATATTATAGAGTTAAATGGTTGAAATGAGAGAGGATACCGACAAAAATGGAGCTTTTAACTCAGTTTTAGAGCATTAATATCACTTAATTTGGTTGTTTGAAGTATTTAGATTTCAATTTTGTTTGTTATTGGTTTTTGTGAATTTTTGAAGACTATGTCATTTTCGTTATTACGTGAGAATCTTTGGGTTATTGTTTTTCAAATCCAGTCACCAGATTTCACAGAAGAAGTCTGCGCTATGTATTTTTGTGAAAAAAGAAAATGGAAAAGATATTTTAAGGCATTTTGAAAAGAAAAAAAGGTCTAGTTTTGAAATTGACTTCAAATAAAGATCTAATTTAGCAAGAAACCCAAAATATATTTATATTTGAAATGAAATTATGCATATAATATTATGTATTTTATAGCTTAACAATATTTTCTAGTGGAGTGGTCGTGATACAATACGAAAAGATTCCGAAGAAAATCTTGAATATCTTTTCTCTTCTTCAATTTTGTATTTGTTTATTTTTGTATATTATGACTAGAGTATTGGTTTCTAGAAGAAACTTAGAGAACCTATGGTCTTTGCTTCCGTGAGAAAGTGATTAACACCTGTCTTGCCCAAAATCTTTCGTGATTCTTTAACTTTTTCTCATATAATTTTCACGTTTAAAATAGCATAAGCTCAGATTTTATATATTTAATGCATCAACTCTTTTGTAATGCTATTTGATAATAACCAAATAATTAATCAATAAAACTTCCTATATATATATAGTAGGCTTGCGGACCGAACATATCGTGAGAAGTAAGAAACATACAAGAAAACAAACAATATTTAAAACAAAAATGGCAGTTTCAGCACATCATCACGTGATTCTCTTCCCTTACATGTCAAAAGGCCACACGATCCCTCTCCTCCAATTCGGTCGTCTCCTCCTCCGTCACCACCGCAAAGAACCAACCACCTCCGTCACCGTCACCGTCTTCACCACTCCCAAGAACCAACCTTTCGTCTCAGAGTTCCTCTCGGATACAGCAGAGATCAAAGTCATCTCTCTCCCTTTCCCGGAAAACATCTCCGAAATCCCTCACGGCGTCGAGAGCACCGACAAGCTCCCTTCCATGTCACTTTACGTGCCCTTCACACGCGCTACGAAGCATCTCCAACCTTTCTTCGAAGAAACACTCAAGAATCTTCCACAAGTTTCATTAATGGTCTCCGATGGATTCCTCTGGTGGACATCGGAATCTGCAGCTAAGTTCAAGATTCCTAGATTGGTCTTCTACGGCATGAACTCTTACGCTGCCGCCGTCTCCCTCTCTGTTTACAAACACAAACTCTTTACCGAACCGGAAGCTAAATCTGATACCGAACCGGTTACTGTACCGGATTTTCCATGGATCCAGGTCAAAAAGTGTGATTTCGACCATGGTACTACCGAGCCGGAACAATCGGGTCCAGCTCTTGAACTATTTATGGACCAAATCATGTCGACCAGTTCAAGCCATGGGTTTTTAGTAAATAGCTTCTATGAGCTTGAATCTACATTCGTTGACTACAACAACTCTGGTGGACCAAAGTCGTGGTGTGTTGGGCCACTGTGTTTGATAGATCCTCCTAAACCGGGGAGTGCTAAACCAGCTTGGATTCATTGGTTGGACCGGAAACAAGAAGAAGGGCGTCCGGTTTTGTACGTGGCGTTTGGAACGCAGGCAGAAATATCGAACAAGCAGCTTAAGGAATTAGCTTTAGGCTTGGAAGATTCAAAGGTACGCAAGTATCATAACTAACCAAATGAAAGTTAGATGTCTTTTCAATTATATAAAGCTTTTGACTGAACCGTATAGGGAGGTTTTCAACACATAATCCAGTACTGTTATACTCTTAAGCAGGCAAAGGATTTTTGTCAACTTAATTACATGACTTTAAATTAATTTAGAGTGTGACTATACAAGTTGGCTTGCGGTAAAGTTTATAAATGCATGTCGAATCAAAAAGTGTTTTATTTTATGACGCTTTTGAATATATAAGGTAAATTTCTTGTGGATGACAAAAAAAGCGTGAGATATAGCTAAATTCTAAATTATTAATCCATACCATGTATTAGTAATATAGGACATTAATAATTTGTGTATTCATCTTATAAATTAATAGACATATCCGTTTTTCGTCTACTTAATTCTAGGCCTACTTAATTCCATGACTTTTAGTCTAGAATGTGACACTATACAAATTAGGCATTAATTGTAAGGTATGGTATTATAAATGCATGTCGAGTCAAAAATATGTGTTTTATATCATGACGTGTTTGATTCATTAGGTGAACTTTCTGTGGGTCACGAGAAAAGACGTGGATGAGATTATTGGAGAAGGATTCAAAGATAGAATACGAGAGAGTGGGATGATAGTGAGAGATTGGGTGGACCAATGGGAAATATTGTCACATGAAAGTGTTAAAGGATTCTTGAGCCATTGTGGATGGAACTCAGCGCAAGAGAGCATATGTGTCGGGGTCCCGTTGTTGGCTTGGCCGATGATGGCTGAGCAACCACTCAACGAGAAGATGGTTGTGGAGGAGATAAAGGTCGGAGTAAGAGTTGAAACCGAAGATGGGAGTGTACAAGGATTCGTGACAAGAGAGGAACTAAGTCGAAAGGTATTAATTGAGATACAAACAAAATATTATATTAAGTTTTTATTGTTATGTTCATGGTTAGGCTCTATTTTCTTTATAAGTGTTTATAACTATCTTTTATTTCACAGATTAAAGAACTAATGGAAGGAGAAACGGGAAAAATCGCAAGAAAGAATGTGAAAAAATACTCGAAAATGGCAAAAGCAGCTTTGGTCGAAGGGACTGGTTCGTCTTGGCAGAACTTAGATTTGATTCTCAAGGAGTTATGTAAGAGTAGAGAGTCGAAATGAATAGATGAGTGATTTGAGGATTAGATAAACCAGCTTTAGACCGGTTTGTCAACTAAAACCAGTTTACCCAATATACATTATGTGTAAGTCTTCGTTAAACTGAAAAGTTCATCTTAATAAATAATAACAATAATTAACTTTTCATTTGATGATTTTGACGATAGTTAACTTAACCGACGAAGTTAAACGAGTCTCATGTCATTATGGGCATACTTCTAGAAAAATGAGCAGAAGATACTGTCGAAGGTTTAACCGAATCATCTTTCTGGAAGATTTGGACGCTTTATAGCATCCACAATTGTGGATTCTTAAGAAAGTTTTTTTTTAATTTTAAATCGTGAAAAAAATGTAAAAGCATGAGAGAAGGAGAAGAGGTTCTTAATAATAATCCTAACTCAAATAAGAATCCTAAGTATCTCCATAAGATATCCATAAAACATATATATGTCTTTATTTGTTTAATTTATTTTTTAAACTTAAATTTAACTATCTAATTAAATAAAACTAAAACTAATAATATTAAATTGGTAAGAACCCCAAATTGAGGTTCTACTATTGGAGTTATTGGAGTTGCTCTTAGTAAAATATTATAAATTTTTTAGGTTTTTTTTCAAACAATTGTTTTGAACATTTTTATATCAGATTTTTAACTAAAATGATTATATAAATAAAAAATAGGGCAATTCTCCAAAATACCACTCTTTTATGTTTTTGGGCCAAAAATAGCACATGGGCTCACATTTCCCATTTTTAACATTTGTGAGTGAGAGAATTGACCATACTACCCCTATCGAAACCAACCCAAAAACACGAAACCGAAACACGAAATCGGAAACCGTCGTTGTCGTCGCCGATATCTTCCCTAATCACTCTGGCCATCTCTCGCCGGTCTCTTATCGTCGTCGCCGCTCCATCGCCGTCACCGCTCCATCGCCGTCGCCGCTTCATCGCCGTCGCCTCTTCATCGCCGTCGCCTCTCCAAAGCTTCTGCGGTTTGGATCGATCTTTTTCTAAAGGTAAAACTCAATTTCGATCTTACAAAGCTTGTCATGAACTCGATTGTGATTTCCATACTTTCTTCCTAAGCTCAAGAGAGCATGATTTCAAACTGAATGCTCGAATTATGATTTCAATTTCAATTTCCTAAACTCAATTTATCTTCCTTTCTCGTAAAATTTTGTTGTCCAATTGTTTTTGTGTTTGCTTTTTGCCTCGAATATGTTAAATCTCTTGCGATTTGCTGCATAGATGTTGTGGATTTGTGTCTTGCGATTTGTTTCTGCCGAGCTTGTTGTGTTTCTGTTTCCAGTTATTTGAGATTGTGGCTTCGGAGTTTGAAATTGTTGCTTCAGTCTCCATTACTCAACTCAAGATCACATCAGTCTATGAATCATGAACATTTCTGTCTCCATTTCTGGTTTTTACTAGTTTGTTGGTGTAATCCTTAGTGAATGATTAACTGGTCTGGGAGATTAACTGGTATTTTGTGTGTGTGTGTTCAATAGTGTGTGAGTGTGTGAGTGTGTTTGTGTGTGTGTGTGTGTGTGTGTGTGTATGTATGTATGTGTGTCTGAGTGTGTGTTTATGGTGTGTGTGTGTGTGTGGGTGTATGTGTGTCTGAGTGGGTGTATGTGTGTGTGTGTGTTTGTGTTTGTATGTGTGATTTAGAATTTCATAGTTGAAAACACAAAATGGATTTGGAATCGAAATACATGCTATGAGGATTGGTTTTAATATTGATTTAAGCTTTTGTCTTGATAAAAAGAAAGAAAATGTGTCTAGTTTTGTTCATATTATATGCATCTTTTATAAAAGCTAGGATAACATAAAAGTATATGCATAAAATCAGTCTGTGTGATTGTGTCTGTGAGTATGTCTGTGAGTGTGTTTGTGTGTGTTCTGTGTGTGTTTGTATATGTGTTTGTGAGTGTGTTTGTTTGTTTGTAGTGTGTTTGTTTATGTGTGTGTATGTGTACCTGATTGTGTGTTTGGGTTGTGTGTTCATGTGTGTGTGTGTGTGTGGGTGTATGTGTGTTTGGGTGTCTGTTCATGTGTGTGTGTGTGTGTGTGTGTATGTATGTGTGATTAGGATGAAGTATACGATTTAGGATCAATGTATATTATGCATACTGTCTATGTTAAACGTTTAGGAAACATTGTTAAAATTCAGGAATAGATCCTTTTATTTTATGGAGACCTTTCTAAACAGATTTACTGATTTCTTCTTATTTTGTTGTTGGCAGCAGAACATAGGAAATTCTTTTCCTACAAGTGTCACACTGCCTAAGCTCCATTTCAACATAGGAGATGAGCCTAAAGCAAGGGCAATTGTAAACCAATTTGCGAACTACGAATACATCAAGGAAGTAAAAAACATCCTCACTGATGTAGAGTTCCAGAGGATCAGAAACTCATTCTTAGGACCAATTCTGAAGGTTGGCACAAGGGGGTTGACAATGTCAGGGAAGATGGTACACTGTTTGCTAAGTAGGAGTTTGATCACATCGAAAGAGAATGAGATCTGGTTTCATTTTGGAGCACAACCTATGAGGTTCTCGATAAGAGAGTTTCATATGGTCACATGATTGAAATGTGCTGAATGGGAACCTGATGAAGGTGCTACTTATGATCAATATGACTGGGCAAAGACAGAAGATGGGCACACATTGGAAGACCTTATTGAAATTCTGAGAGAGACTCACGCAGACGCAGAAGATGAGAGGTTCTCCTTAGCTATGCTGGTACTCATTGAGAGTATACTGCTTCAGAGACACAAGTACTACAAATTCCCTGCGAAGAATCTAAAGATCACCCAAGATGCGGGTGTACTGGTTGAGTATCCGTGGGGAAGGGAAGCTTACAATCTCCTGCTGAAATCGATAAAGAAAGATGTGCCATCAAACCTGAAGAAGGCAAAGTATGATATACACGGGTATCCATTGGCGTTAAACCTGTAGATACTCGAGTCTATACCACTGTTACAAACAGCGTTTAGCAGAGTTAGTCTCATAGAGAGACAGAATGGATTCTTGTGTGAAAGATACACACACATTGCTACTCCTACAATTGCTCAGGTGGAGAGCATTGAATCATCAGATCAGGTGAGTTTTATTATCTTATTAGCTTTTAGGAAGGATTTATAGTAACTTAGGAAGAGATTCATAATTCGGTTTTTTTTTTTTTTTTTATGCAGCTGAAGGTGATTTGCATCTTACCTCCAAACATGATGATCCAGAAGATGGAGTCTTGTTGGAAGACACAGATGATGCAAATCTGAGTTTGATGGTCGAGTGAGTTTGATGGTCGAGTTATTGAACAAAGGTTACAAGATGACAGCTGAAGACTGGAGAAAAGGATCACTGGATGTTGGGGATGTGATTGAACAGGTTGCTATGAATTTATATCAGTTCGGTGCCAAGGAGAGAGCCAGACCATCTTCTTCAGGTGAGTCACTTATCTCGATGATGAACAATCTAAGAGGGTTTCAGAAATGGCAACAACCATTTATCAAAAATAAAGGAGAAGCTGGGAATATATGATAATATAAACACAGACGATCAGGTAAAGTAGCTTGTTCTAAGTACACTTAAGGACTTTGGATGATTTTCCTTACAATTAACAATTAACAGTTTGCATTTTCTGTTGTAGCAGCATAATAGATATGATGGAAACCCTCTATTTAACAATTCCCCAACTCAAAACTTCAACACAGATACTAGGATCCCTCCAGCTAACAAATCTCCAACACAAATACTAGGAGAACATGATACTATTCCAGTGACTCAGAATTCAGAGACTCAGAATACTACGAAGACGACACAAGAAGAAGATCCTACTGTTGAATTAACTCAGAAGCTCAATTCAACAGATGATGTAAAGTCAATATTCATAAAAATGTTTTTAAACAATTGAAACCACATGGGGAAAAAGAACTGACTCTAACAATTACTGTCCAATGTTTGAAAAGATGAACAAGGATGAGACAAATGCCGGTACACAAACTAGGCCTGGGCGTTCGGGGTACCCGTTCGGGTTTGGTTCGGGTTTTTGGGTTTTCGGGTTTAGGATTTTAGAACCCATTCGGGTGTTTAAACGGGTTCGGATCGGGTTCGGGTATTTTACTTCGGGTTCGGTTCGGGTTTGGGTATTTATCTGAAACCCGATCATAACCCGAACTATTCATTGGTTCGAGTTCGGATCGATTATTTTGCACCGAAAGTAACCAAAATACTCATTAACCCGAAAAATACTTATACAAAATCCAAACAAACCATACCAAATTCTGTTTCAAAGACCAGCAAGAAAAAAACATTCGAAAAAACCAATTCGAGCTAATCAACTCTCAAACAATCCGAAGAAAAATTACATACCTGAGAACGATTTCTAGAAACCTTAGAAGNATCATTAAGTATGAGTCCATATAAGTCAACAATTCATCGGTTAAGAGTGAAATGCATGCTTGGAAATTTTCTAGACATTTTATCAAACACCTTGTGAGCAATAAATGTCATAAGTTCTAGAATTGAGTGATCAAGTCATTTCTAGCATAGAGATCTTTCCTAGCATGAGAACAAATGTTTATCTAAGTCTAAACATCAAAAATCAATCATCAAATCATCCAAATCAAGCAATCCATAAACCCAGAAAAGTCAACTCACAAGAACATCAAGAACACAAAAGAAAAAGACATGAAAATGAAGAACAAGAACAAATAAACCATGTATCCAAATGCTCTGAAACCACCTCCATTGGAAAGCTAACTCAATTTCCTATGACTTTCATGAAGAGCTCATAAGCTAAATCCAAAGGAAAGGCATTCGTATCACTCGATCTTTCAAGCAAGTTGGATTGACTCTGCATTTGACATTTCCTAGCTTTGGTCCAAAATTTGCATCCTTCATTTTCCTTCCATTTCTATGCATATCCTTTGACCCAATCCACTCCTAAACACCTGAATAAACACAAAAAGAACAAAAAGAAGACAAAAAACAACCTAGGACATCTAAAATGCAAGACAACACCAAATGAGAGTTTAATGCATGAAAAAATCCCAAAAATTGTACAAAGTGGGATTAAAACGTATGAAAACTTATTCTTAAAACATGTAAAATATACACTTATCATGTACCTTCTATTTGCCTCCCTGCAAAGAAATGGCATGACATTGATGGAGTGTATGGCGTCGCTTATTGCTACGAACACGAACAACACATTGGCATGGAGATACGTTTCACTACAAGAACAATCACAATATTAGACTGTAAAAGCAACAAGTGTAAAGGTGATTTGATACATAGTCTCATCAGACCATTTGCAGGTATGAATCCATAAAAAACCTTTTTATGTAATATAACTATGTTAGTTTGCAGTATATATACATAATGAGTGATTGTATATTGGTTTTCATTGCAGAGATGATACCATATCTTCTTCGTTGTGTTGTGGGGAAGGTACACCCTATTGATCAAGATCTCACTCCATACAAAGTCTACTGCCCAAAGAAATACATTATGCATACAACCATTGATGAGAATTGTGCACTCTTCATCATTAAGATGATTGAGTGCCACTCTATGGGAATAGAGGACTTGATGATCAAATTGACAGATATAACTGCTGACGACACAAGATTGAAGATGGCATTTGATATCTATCGAGAATTTGTAGTGAATAAGATAGATTTGATTTCTGTTTGATTTACTGATCATTGAGGATATGAGATTGATATGGTTTTAGTTTGATATGGTAATGAGATTTACTGACATTGTAAACATTTGAAACTGATATGTTTATGTCAGTGTTTTTGGGCTAATGTTTGTGTCAAATACCAGGTTTCATAATATTTAGGAATGCGTATATAATTTTAGGAAGGCCTTTATAATATTTAGGGAGGCCTTCTTAAACAATAATAACTAACTTAGGAATATTATTTAGGAAGAGTTTCATGAATATTTAGGAAGCTGTTTTTTAATTATAGGAAGGTATTCTTAAAATTTAGGAAATGTTTAATAAACACTAAATCCTTAAAAGTTGTTTCAAAAGTTTACAAAAGAAAAATGTTAGGCATTCACGGCAAAGGAGATTTGAACCCGGGTTTATAGTGTTTTTGTAGAGTGTGTAACCAATATGCCATGTTTCTCATTCATGTATTCTCTAAACTTAATTATATATATACATTAAAAATTAAGTCAATCTAAAAAAAAAATTATAGGCATTTGCGGCCACAGAGACTCGAACCCGGGTTTATAGTGTGTAACCAATATGTCATGTTTGTCATTCATGTACTCTCTCAAATTATTTATATATATACATTAAACACTAAGTCAATCTTAAAAAAAAAAAAAAAGATTAGGATGTGTACAAGCAAATCAGTATCCAACATTAAACCCTAAACACAAAATGTAGTTATATCTGATACATGATAGTGAAAAAGAATTTTAAAAAAAAATTAAAACATGTTTATTTAAATTTAGGAAGAGTTTCATAAAATTTAGGAAGGTGTTTTTAAATTTTAGAAAGGTAGTCTTAACAAAATATATAGATAAGAAATCAAGATGTTCACAAAATCAAATCATTATCCATCACTAATAACATGAATTAATATGTTATACATTAAGGCAAAACACAAAAATGAATATTAAAAACACAATTTAGGAACAGTTTCATATTATTTAGGAAGGTGCTTTTGAAATTTAGGAATGCTTTCTTTTATATGTTGTTTTGGAGTAGAAACCAAGAACTTGTGTATAACCAATAATTCGAGTATACACTCAAACAAGTTTAGTTGAAACCACTAATCTAAGCCACAATATCTTATTGGGTCGTCCTCAGCCACATGATCTGAAAAAAGATTTGATAAATGTTAAAAACGTTTCACAAAAAACTGTCACGTATTCAACAAAAAACTTTTAAAAGGAAATGAATGTATACAAGATACCTTTAACAAGCCCTTAATCATATCGCAACTCTGCACGTACTTTTGTTGTGTTCTCCTCTACCACATCTACTACACTTGTGACTCTGAGACTTTGAACCCGGTACACCAAACTCTCCAACAGAGCGCAATCTCTTTTTTGGCGGTCTACCACTGCTTGGTTTACTACCTGGAGGGGCACATAAGAAACCAGTTACAGAATCTGGGAAAATCCAATTGTTTTGGTCTCCATTTAGGTGTATGCTTTCACCATATGCTTTAGCCCATGTCTCTGTCAAGTAGCAATCATGAACGAGCTTATTTTCTTCTATATTTGAATGTTTCGCAGCAGCAATGGCATGAATACAAGGTATTTTGTCAATGTCAAAAACACAACAGCTGCACTGCCTGTTCTTTAGGTGGACAATAAACTTGTTCATGTTTTCCTTCACCTCAAACTCGTCTTGATTGACTTGGAAGGCGTCAAGTTTCATTGCATCTGGGAACCTTAACACCAACTTATCCACTACTTTTGGCGTGACAAGCTTGTTGTGTTTAGCAACCATTTCACGTCTTTCATGAAACCACGAAGTCAGCGTTAACCGGATTGTCTCAAGAAGGGAAAGCACCGGCAACTCCCATGGTCCTGTCAACATTGAATTAAACGACTCTGCAATGTTTGTTGTCATCATATTGTAACGGTTCGAAAGAGCATAAGAACGAGCCCACTTCCTGAAATCAGCTTCTTCTAAAGATGTGGCCAACTTAGGATTTGCAATTTGTATATCTCTGAAACATGTAGCAAACTCTTGACGAGTATAAGCATTAGCTGCAGATTCAAAAAGTATCAAACACGAATCACCTTTAAACTTGACTTTAATGTTGTTTCCGAGATGAAATCTGCAGATTCCGTGGTGTGAAGCTGGATACAAGTCTAAAAGTGCTTTCACCAAATCTTGTGCATAAGGTATGATACAACGCAGACACCTAAAAAACCAATTCCATGACTATATAAGTGATAATAGCAAAGGCTATCGGATATAAGTGATAATCTCGATCCTGTGATGTAGCTACTAACAACGTTCCCTTGAATTTTCCCTTTAGGAAGGTACCATCAACATCAATCACTCTCCTCATCAAAGCAAAACCTCTGATTGGCCAAATGCAACAAAAACGTATTTGAATCTACTATGAGGATCTAACTCAAGATTAAACACTGACCCTGGATTTTTTTCATTAGCCATGTACAACCACTTTGCTAGGTTGCTGTAACTGTCCTCAGGAGTGCCTCTAACCAAAATCTGAGCTTCCTCTTTTGCTCTCCAAGCTTTTTTGTAATTTATATGGACACCATGATCTATTCGAACCTTCTCAACAATCTGTTTAGGCTTGAGACCAGCCTTCTTTTCTCTATAGTGGCTGCAAATATAAGTACCTAACAGTTTTGCAGTTGCTTGCCTATGATTTGCATTCCTATGTGTTGTATCACAATTGTGTTCATGCATATACTTCCTCACCACAAAGAAATTAGATGACTTGAGCTTTGTTGCACGCATCTTCCAGCTGCATTTAGCATCGAGACAACCCAATATCAATCTTGTTGTGTCTGACCACAATGACCTGAACTCAAACTTCTACTTAAGTGCCCATTTTCTCATAGTCATCATCAACTCTTCTTTGTTTGTGAAATATCTGCCCTCATGTATATCATCACATCCTTGAGTTATCTAGTGAAATATTTATATATATTTCTTAGTTAGTGAAAATTAAACTCCTTAGTATGTATTATATTTTTTTGGAAGGATAATAATTGATATATACGGCGGGTCTTTCGTTGACTTTTGGTGGTGATTTGACTTTGCATAGTCACTAAGAGCAAGTAGCTAATATAAATCACTTGTCTTTCAATTTTTTTAAGTTTGGTCTTAAGACTTTACCTCCAATCTAATTATTTTTTCGTCTTTAAATAAAAACTTCCAACTTCATCAATATCAAAAATTACAAACCCATTTTTAGCTGTCTTTCTCTTTCCTTGTTTTTCAAGAAACCAGATGAAAATGGAAACACTTTCGTTTTCTGTATTTGATCTATTCAGCAACATTTGCATTGTGTCTCATCGTTTACGTTTATGCACAAGACCAATCAGGTTTTCTTAACTAAATTCCTTTTATCTTTAAACTAGCTTCTAGTGAAGAAAGTCTAATCCTTTAATCTTTATTCGTTGCATGATCATAGGTTTCATTAGCATAGATTGTGGTATCCCAAGTGGATCATCGTACAAAGACGACACAACCAGTATAAACTACGTCTCAGATTCATCCTTTGTTGAAACCGGTGTCTCCAAATCGATCCCCTTTACAGCTCAAAGACAGCTTCAAAACCTAAGGAGCTTCCCGGAAGGTTCAAGAAACTGCTATACACTGATTCCAAATCAGGGGAAGGGCAAGAGATACCTCATAAGAGCTAGTTTCATGTATGGTAACCACGACGGAGAAAATGTTCACCCGAATTTGATATTTTTCTTGGTGGAAACATATCGGATATTGTCTTGCTCAGCAATGGATCGGTCGTTGTTTCCAAAGAAGTCGTTTACTTGAGTCAATCTGAGAAAATATATGTCTGTTTGGGAAACAAAGGCAAAGGAACAACATTTCTGTCGACTTTAGAGCTTAGGTTTCTAGGAAACGACAATACGACATATGATTCTCCAAACGGTGCTCTGTTCTTCTCCAGACGTTGGGACTTTGGCTCTCTCATTGGTTCATCTGTCAGGTAATGTTCTGTTTCGTACTCTGTTTTTTGCTCTGTCTCATGCTTTGTTAATTGCTCTGTTTCTGAATGGGTGAACACTTTTTTTTTGTTTTTCTTTTGTGTGAACCAGATATGATGATGATGTGTACGAAAAAATCTGGATACCTCGCAACTTTGGCTATTGTAGGGAGATCAATACCTCACTTCCCGTGATCTCAGACAACAATAGTTACAACCTTTCAAGTCTGGTGCTGAGTACAGCGATGACTCCAACAAACACAACAAGACCCATCACAATGACTTTGGAAAACAGTGATCCAAATGTCAGGTACTTTGTTTACATGCACTTCGCTGAGGTCGAAGATCTTAGTCTCTGACCAAACCACACTAGAGAGTTCGACATCAGCATCAACGGAATGACAGTGATTGCTGACTTCAGTCCCAAGTATCTTAAGACTAACATTTTTTCTAGACCCTGAGAGCCAAACGGAGATTGATTTTTCTCTCGTAAGAACTCCCAAGTCCACACTTCCGCCAATCGTTAACGCTCTAGAGATCTACATCGCAAATAGTTTCTCCTAGTCTCTCACTAACCAAGAGGATGGTATGTATTAGTAAAATGACTTAGAAATTTCAATATTTTTCTCGGTTTGATCGTGCATTCACTTGAAACTTATAGGTGACGCGGTTACAAACTATGAAGTAAAGAAAAACTGGCAAGGAGATCCTTGTTTACCTAATGACTACATTTGGGAGGGCCTTAATTGTAGTTTTGATAGTCTTACTCCTCCTAGAATCACATCACTGTAAGTGTAATTTCCTCCTTATAACTTATTGATCAATCCTTGGATCTTGTATACTAATATTAAAGTTCGTTGCTTGGAGGCAGGAACCTATCGTCGAGCGGGTTGACGGGTCAGATATCTCCCTCCTTCTCTAACCTCACAATGATTCAAGAGCTGTGAGTTTGATCTAATTTAAGATTCTGATCATACCAAAAATTTTGTACTTTGTTAAAGAGTTTCTTGAACTGAACAAGGCGACTCTATTATCTTTTAACCGGCAGATGTTAATATTTCTTATGATTTCATAATCAATCTTGTTAATCTCAAGAGTGATTAATATGTATAAACAGGTTATGATTCGATATAATGGGGGTTGTGATTGACTAATGATAAATGTGAAGGCGACACTTCCGTTTAATAGAACAGATTTGGGATTGTTAAGATTATAATTCAGCTCGGTGACAGTGTGATCAGCTCGGGCACAAGATTTGAATCTCGTATTTCACTAAAAGACGGTGGTCGTATAGAACGGCGAACTGAGTCAGCTGGGATTCAGTTCGGTGTTCTAGGCGATTCGTCGGAAGTATTACAAATGTCTTAGATTTGAGCTCGGTATTAATTCTAGAGAGATTTTTCGGACCCCTTTCTCAGTGAATGGTATGGGGTATTTATAGAGAATCATCTACTCTTCTCCCGCCCAGCGCGTGAGCGGTGAGGCCTACATCTTCCCGAGTCGCACTCGAGTAAATAGCAGTGTCAGACCGGCAACTTGCTTCCTCGAGCTCCGCGCTTGACATGACTGGTCACCTGCCCGATGAATTAAGAGGTCGGGCTTCCACGGGCCTTGCTTGTATGGGATTTGGTTATGGGCTTTAAATTCCGTTATGGGCCGGGCTGATAGATGGTCAATCCTATCTCCAACAATAGCCCCCCCCCAGTCCGGCGTGAGAGGACGAGTTCGATCAGCCCAGAGTTCAATCAGGAGAGTTCAGGTCGGCCCATTCGCTTGGTTAGATCGGGTGCCTTTATCTGCTAGGGCTTCCGCCTCCCGTGATTTCATCGTGTTTGGCAGTTACTGCGGACTTAAAACATGCGCGAGATTCGCGTCCGCGCGTGGGAAAAATGTGATATCTCTGTACTGATTGATTGTGGGTCCCCCTTTGCGTGTCGATCCGCGAGATGTAATCATAAGATGCTTCTCGATGTTCCCCTGATGGCAACATGTGTCGCGTCAGGAGTGGATCGTAGAGCGGCGTTTCCTCGGTTTCCTGTGTCGAACTCGAATCGTCGCTTCTCGACTTTATAAGATGAACCCTCGCTTTACTTCCTCCATTTTTGCGAAACCGAAGGTAAACTCTCTAAACTCTCTCGCTTCTTCCTCCATTAACTTTCTCGGGAAAGATTTCGCCGGACCTCCTCCTCTTGTTTCTCTCTCGATCTTTTCCTCCTACTCCTCGTCGTTATGTCAGATTTATTCGATGGAATTCACGCCGAGTCCAGTACCGATTCTGGCTCTATTCGTCACAGCGGCGACCGGGCTAGTTCTGGGAACGTCTCCATCCGGTTGAACAGGGCGGAATTCTCTGACGAAGAAGATGACGGTGGTGCCGCCGCCCTGGTTCGCAGGAGATCTCAAGCTGTCGAGGCTGGGACGTCGTTGGCTCGTCCCCAAGTCAGTGTCCTCAGGCGGCGAGGGGACGGAAACACTAATGAAGCTCCGCGTCGAGAGGACCACGTAGATCAGACTGGTAGCGGTATGCCAATGCTTCAAACCAGCCTTCTTAACCCAAGGGAACAAGTCGGTGGCGGAAGAGGCCGGAGCCTTCAGATAGGGCCCCCAATTAGATCGGTTCATGGAGAAGCTGGAAGGACATCCCGAGCTTCTGGTCAAAAACAGAAACCGTGGAAGGCTTCCTCCTACGAGGGAGGTGCACCGATGTGGTCTATGGCCAAGACTATTTCTGCTTTAGCAAAGATGTACCCGACCTGCGAGTTCGTCTTGCCAACGCAGCACCAACGCCCTTGGACGCCGCCCTTTGGCTACACTTGCTTGTACGACCAATTTTTTCTGAAGTGTAAGCTTTGGCTTCTCCTGCCCGAGGTGTTTGTGCGATACTGCCGCGTTCGTCAGCTTGCCTTCTCACAGATAAGCGCGACCACCGTCATCAATATGGTCGCTAGGTATGTGCTAGCCGCCGAGCACGAGATCGAATTGACAACCGATCTCTTCGAGGAGCTGACTACCTGTAAGCTTACTTCATCGGAGCCCGACACTTTTTACGCGTCGTTCGACGCTAAGGCTGGGCTTATCACTAACAAGCCCAGTAAGGTGGATGACTGGGCACAGCGTTACGTATTCGTGAAGATCAGGAGAGAGATGGGTCTGGATCCCGAGGCGTCGTACCGATCTGAGTGGAATCTTTCCCCGGGTAGAGCTCTGTCGGGTCGTCTTAAGTTTTTTTACAAGTTTGTTTCTAAACCGACCTGTACTTTTTATTTCAGCTCGTCATCCTATCAGGCCCAATCTTCCGGAAGGTCTAGCTACAGCGCGCGCGTGTTTGAGGGAGGCGAGGATCGCTTGGACCGGACTCACTGCGGAGAGGATCCAAATAGCTCGGGCATTAGTAGCGACAAGTAACGAAACTTAACCGGACTCGTTTGTTGATGTAATTTTCCGATGCACTTGCTTATCCGAACTGGTTTTCTGGCACATTGAAGAAGATGTATTTCAACATGCCTGATTACGTGTCGGTGCGAAGACCTGCCCCTTCGGTAGCTCGGGAAACGTCAGTTGCAAAAAACGAAGGCGTGGTGGATCTCGCGCTTAACCCGGAGTTCGAGATGCCAGATTATGTCCAGAGACTGGCAACGCCACCTTCAGTCCGTGCAGCTCCCGCGGTCTCCTCAAAGGCCGGTGTGTACCAAGTCCCTGCTTCTACCTGTGAAGTTCCCGTCGTAGAAGTTGAAGGTTCTGGGCAGGATGTCCCTATTCACGAGGACGGCTCCCTAAGCCCGGAGCAAGCGATGGCTGATCCTCCTATCGAAACGGAGTTGTCAAATCCCGTACAGGATCCCGCTCCAGATCCGAGGCCTGACGAAATAGTAGTTAGAGAGGAGGCTGAAACAGAGAGGGCGGCAAAACGGAGGCAAGAGAAGAGGTCGGTTGCTGACGAAGAGCCCCGCGCTGGGCATGACTCAAAAAGACGCAAGGTTTCCAAACCTGTGGACCATCGCTTCAGATTTCAGTACCGTAGAAGAGGTCGCCCGATCATTGAAAATCGAGCAGATTGTGCCGAACTGGTGCGGGCTATTGCATCGTCCGACGTGACCCTCCTGTCAAATGAAGATATGGCGGCGCCGGAGTCTTTTTCTCTCGCGTTCCAGTGCCTTGTGAAGGTGAGATTTACTTATTTACTCACTCACTTTTGTTGATTCTGAAACGTGCTGACGATCTTTCTTGCAGATGGGGTATGCGCTCGCCGGACTGGCTCGAGACTACGAGCAGCTGGTTAGACTAGCCTGCGACTTTGCTGAGGTTGAGAAGGAAGCAGCGCGGCATCACACGTCTGAGTCGGAGAGGCGGATCGCGGAGCTTGAGAAAGAGGCCGGCGAGGAGCGTCATAGATCCTCGGAGCTAGCCGCTGAGGTCGACGGGCTGAAGGATAGAGTCGACCTTTTAGAAGCTGAGCTCACAAAGAGTCGGTCAGATTTGGTGGCTGATCGGTCTTCAGACTAAACTTGAGAAAGCTCGGACCGTTGCCATGGAGCGCGATCTGCTTCTAAAGGAGGTTTCCCGTTTGAAGGGGAACATTGCGAGAGCCAAGGCTACCTCGGTGTTGAAAGGGAGAAGGTCGTGCAGAAGTGGCGATCTTACAAGATGTGCTGTGACGCGAAGTTGCAGCTTTCCAAGGAGAATTTAGAGGCTCTTGAGAAGGCCGAGCCGATCAAGCTCCTGTATGCCCAAGCTCATGGGGTGCGGCGCTTCCTCGAGCTGATTAAAGAAGAAGACGGCGTTCCTAATCCGCCAGCTCGGCTTGCGCAGGTAAAAGACGATGTGAATACATACATGGCGCAGCTGCAAGCCAACCCTATCCCGAAGCTCCGATCTGAAGATTTTGAAGTTCCCATGGGTTCTTCTTCCGTACTGGAAGGTACCGAAGCTGCTTTGTCGGGATCGCGAGAGTCAGAGGCCGGGTCGGGAGATGAGGAAGCGGATACGGAATCAAGGGCGGCATGATGGGACCCCTTTTATTTTTCTCGTTTTTATGTCGTATCTTTTATATTAGTTTTAGCTCGGATGTAAAACTTTTAAAAACAACGATGGTTTTCCTTTGAATATATGCTTTTTATTTCTGGCTGTTGGAGTTGAGTTAATCTTGTCTTTAAGTACGAGCTCGGTCGTGAGATAGGATGTATGAGCTCGGATACAAGCTAACAGGTGCGAGTGAAAACTCGGCTACACGTTTATAGGTTGTACGTGAGATAGGTGCGAGTGAGAACTCGGCTACGCGCTTATAGTTTGTACGCGAGATAGGTGCGAGTGAGAGCTCGACTACGCGTTTATAGGTTGTACGCGAGATAGGTGCGAGTGAGAACTCGGCTACATAGGTTCGAGTAAGAACTCGGTTTTTTTTTTTTTTTTTTTTTGTGCTCGGGATTAGTCAAAAGTTTTATATTATAGCTGCAACTCGGTGAGAGGCTGCCTACGTACCCCCTATCAGGGGGATCAAGCCAGTCGTAGTTCAGTAAACAAATTGTTACAAAGAAAGCATTAGGTCGGGACATTAGTAGTGGAATCGCTTGAGGTTCATCGCGTTCCAGGAGCGCGGGATTGCTTCGCCATTCATTGTGGTCAGCTCATAGACGCTAGGTTTAACAGTCCGGGAGACGAGGTAAGGGCCCTCCCAGTGTGCGGCGAGCTTCCCAGCGTTTTCTTCTGCGGTGTTTTCGAACACTTTCCGCAACACTAGATCTCCCTCTACGAAGTGTCTGCCCTTAACCTTTTTGTTGTAGTATTTAGAGGAGAGCTGCTGGTAATTCTGAATCCGCAGCAAGGCGTCATCGCGTTGCTCCTCTAAAAAATCCTCTTCCATTTGGTGCAACTCGTCGTTGAGTGCGGGATTTTGTACAAGCATTGTTCGTCGGAATGTTGGAATCCCGACCTCGGAAGGGGTCATTGCCTCCATCCCGTGAGATAAGGAGAATGGTGCTCGGCCGGTTGCGGTGCGTGGCGTCGTACGGTGACTCCAAAAAACACCGTCGAGCTCGTCGGCCCACAATCCTTTTTTCGCGCCGAGCCGTTTTTTCAGACCGTCGAGTATTGTTTTATTTGTTGCCTTGGCCTGCCCGTTGCCCTGGGGGTACCGTGGTGTTGACTTGCTCAGTCTGATTCCCCATTCAGCGCAGAAGTCCTCAACAAGGCCCGAGATGAATTGCGGGCCATTGTCTGTAACGATCTCATAGGGGAGCCCGTGGCGGCAGATGATGAACTTCCAAATGAACTTCCGAACGTCGTCGGCGAGGATATTATTGTAGGACTCGGCTTCAACCCACTTAGTGTAGTAGTCCGTCATGATGAGTATGTATGCCTTTCCTCGAGATAGGGGCATGGGCCCTACAATGTCCATTGCCCACCGCATGAAAGGGTAAGGTGCGGATGCCGTTGTAAGTAGCTCGGTGGGTAGGTGTATCATGGGGGCGTGTCGCTGGCATTGCTCGCACCGCGCTGCGAATCTCTCACATTCTTTGACCATTGTTGGCCAAAAATGGCCTTGGTTTCTGATCTTTATTGCGAGAGCTCGGCCATTTGAATGGTTTCCTCCCGCGCCTTCGTGTATCTCCTTCATTACCTCGATTGTTTCGTCACCGTGTAGACAAGTCAGGAGGACTCCGGAGGAACTCCATCTGTACAAGTCGTTGTCGAGGTGAACATAACGTGCACATTTTCTTTTGAGACGTCGAGCTGCCCATTTATCAGATGGAGTTGTGCTGGTCGTTATGTACGTGAGTATCTCTATTCGCCAATCCGGTGAGGTCGGCTCTTCGGGTGGTGGAGGTAGTTGGGATGTTGTCCCTTGTTCAACTTCATGGTCGAGCTCGGTTGTGGGAGTGTTTTCGACGAGAGCGACTCCTCTTGGAAGGGCGATGCTGGGTTGGTCGATGCATTCCACCGGTATCACGCGGCGTTGGGTCGGATCGGAGGTCGATGCTAAAGCGGAAAGTGCGTCAGCACATGTATTCTCACCACGGGGGATCCTGTTGAGATTGAATTCTCCAAACTCGGAGGTCAAGTCTTTTACAACCTTCAGATAGGCATCCATCGGCTCGTTTTTTGCCTCGTATTCGCCGCTGAATTGGTTGGCGACGAGCTGTGAATCGCAGTATGCTCTGATGTTCGTTGCTCCGATACCCTTGGCTAACTTGAGTCCGGCGATTAAGGCTTCGTACTCAGCTTCATTGTTTGAGGCCGGGAACGCCAGGCGGAATGATTGCTCTAGTATCTCGCCCATCAGGGACTCGAGTTTGACGCCGACGCCAGATCCATGACGCAAAGATGAGCCATCGACGTGCAGGGTCCACTGCGTGGGAACTTCGGGAGTTATCAGCTCGGGTGCTAGCTCAATCAGGAAGTCAGCTAGTACTTGGGATTTGGCGGCAGGTCGGCCCCTGTACTCAACATCGTACTCGCTCAATTCAACAGCCCACTTGGCAATCCGTCCCAACTGACTCGGGCTATGGAGAATCGTTCTCAAAGGTAGGTTGGTTAGAACGGCGATCATGTGAGATTGGAAGTAGGGACGCAATTTCCGAGCCGCCGTGATAACAGCGAGGGCTAGCTTTTCGAGGGCGGGATACCGACTTTCAGCCCCGTCTAGCGCTTTGCTGACATAAAAGATGGGTTTTTGCTCGCCCCGATCTTCTCGAACAAGGACGCCACTGACAGCCGAGGTTGAGACCGCGATGTAGAGGTATAGAGTTTCTCCCACCTCGGGCTTAGAGAGGACGGGGGGTGTTGAGAGGTATGCCTTTAATTTCTGAAAGGCTTCTTCGCACCGCTCATCCCAAACAAACTCCTTATTACTGCGGAGGAGTTGGTAGAATGGTAAGCACTTGTCTGTTGACCGGGATATAAAACGGTTGAGGGCGGCGATTTTTTCCGTGAGTCTTTGGATCTCACGCTTGTTTTTTGGTGAGGGTAGTTCGAGGACCGCTCCGATCTGCGCTGGGTTAGCTTTGATCCCGCGCTGTGTAACGATGTATCCCAAGAAATCTCCGGAGGTCACTCTGAAGGTACATTTTGCCGGGTTTAACTTCATCTCGTACTTGTTGAGGGTTTGGAAGCAAGTCTTGAGATGGCCGACGTGATCCTTTGCTAAAAAGGATCTTATAAGCATCTCCTCGATGTAAACCTCCATCGTTCGCCCGAGCTCGTCTGCGAACATTTTGTTGGCGAGTCGCTGGTAGGTGGCCCCTGCGTTTTTTAGCCCAAAGGGCATGACCTCGTAGCAGTAAGTTCCCCGATCTGTGATGATTGCAGTTTTTCCTCGATCGTCTGGGTGCATACGGATTTGGTTGTAACCCGAGAAGGCGTCCATGAAGGAGAGGAGCTCGTTTCCGGTGGTTGCCTCGACAACTTGGTCGATCCGAGGGAGCGGAAAACTATCTTTGGGACACGCTTTGTTGAGGTCGGTGAAATCCACACAGACTCTCCACCTCCCCGATTTCTTTTTCACCACAACCGGATTAGCTTACCACTCGGGGTATCTAATCTCGGTGATTGATCCAGCTGCGGCCAATCGTTCTACCTCATCGTTTACGGCTTGTGCCCGCTCAGGGTTCAGTTTGCAACGTTTTTGTTTAATTGGTTTATACGTCGGGTCAACGTTGAGCTCGTGGGTGGTAATCGATGGGTTTATCTCGGGCATGTCTTTGGTCGACCAAGCAAAGGTCGATACGTTTTTCTTGAGGAAATCGACGAGCTCGGTTTTCACGGATACGTCGAGATTGGCGCCTATTCCAACGCGGCGCTCTTCATTGGTCGGGTCAATGTTAACCTAAGTTACGCGACTCCGAGCTGGTTGGCTATGGAGGTCTGGGTCCCTCAAGATATGGCAGTCAATCACTTGACACGTCCTGGCTACTTTTCGCAGCTTGTGTTCCACTATGAAACAAGTCCGGGACATCCGCTGATCTCCGCGAATCGTACCGATGGGGGATCCAACCGGGAATTTGAGGCATTGATGGTAGGTCAAAGTGACCGCCTTCATCATGTGGATCCAAGGGGTCCCAAGGATCACGTTATAAATTGTCGGCTTGTCGATCACTTCGAACTTGACGATTCTGGTCGTTCCTCCTAAGTAGATCGGGAGTTTGACGGTGTCGATCATGTCGGTCGTTTCTCCATTGAACCCTGTGAGGGATCGTTGGGATTTCTTTAGGGTGAGGCCGGTGTGATTCATTTTGTCCCAGGTGTCCTTGAAGATTAGATCAACCGAGCTCCCAGTGTCGACCAGAACTCTGCCGACGTCGCAGTCCGCGATTCGCAGTTTAATGACCAGCGGGTCGTGATGTGGGTGGGCTACTCCACGTCTATCGCATGCGGCGAATGTAATGTCGACCGCGCTCTCGGTCGAATTTAGTGGAACGCTGTCCATCTGTTTTAGACTCGCCTCTATTCGTTGCTCGGACAATTTTATTGACCGAATTGAGTCGTTGCACTCGGGAGGACCGCCCATTATCATCCCGATGAGTTGTCTCGGCGGGGGCAATATTTGCACAGGCTCCTGCTCCTCCGGAGTTCTCTCTCTGCGGGGTTCAATGGCCTCGACTCAGGTTGCCTATCTGCGTCCCGTTCTCGTGAAGGGGAGTGTCGTCGATTATCGTCGTTTTGGCCCCTGAAGTCTTTGCGTGGGCGCTGGTCATTAGTCCGACCTCCGAATTGCTGCTGGCCATTGTTTCGTCGGTTCGTGTTTCCCCGAGCTGGGTGGTCGTCTAGCTTGACCGTGCCTTTTTCGTATTGCGCTAGGAGAGCCTCGTGGAGTGATCAGCATTGTGAGGTCGGGTGACCTTTCATCTTGTGAAACTCGCAATATGCCTCGTGTCCCGGGGCTGGTAGTTGGTGTTCTGCCATTTGTTCCAGGAGAGCGGGGGATTTGGCTGTGAGCTCGGCGGGGGTTGTGTTCCGCCGCTGACCGTGAAAGAGGAGTTGACTGGCGATAGGTTTAGGCTGTCGATAATGGCAAAGGCCGCGGCCCGTTTACTCCTTTCTTGTGAATACTCCTCATCGTAATGTTGACGAGGCTCGTATTGCTCTTCCCTGGCTTTGTCCTTGGGGACGGCTGCTTTGCCCGGGGCATACTTCTTGGTCATGAGGGCCCGCTTCTCCTCGATCTCGATGAATATGGAAGCTCGGCACAGGGCATCTTCTAGGGTTCGTGGTTTGTTCAGCTTCATGTCTTCCTTGAAAGCTGATTCGGACCATAGACCGTTGCGAAGGGCCGGAAGGGCCGCGTCGTCTGATACGGTAGCTCGAGATACGACCATTTTGAACCGGTCGATGTATGATCGCAAGATTTCCTTTGCTCCTTGAGTTAACGCCCACAGATCGGCGTTGGAGGTTCCTTGCCGGATAAACATCGAATAATATTTGAGGAAGGCGGCGGAGAGCTGCTAGAAGTTGTGGATCGAATGGGTCTCTAATCTGGCGAACCAGGTTAGCGCGAGTCCTACAAGATTTTCGACGAAGAGTTGGCAGATTCCAGCCTCCCGCTCTTCGGGGGCGAACTGGTGACGCCCTGTAGCAACGATGAACGCGGTCATGAACTCGCTGGGATCCGTGAGTCCGTTGTATGGGAGGATTTTGACCTTCCCGGGATATCTCATCGGGGTATTCTGCAGACGGGGGCTGAACGGGGTGTTCTGCGTCTCCCGGAGGATTCGATCTATCTCTGGTGCCAAGCTGGTGGCTTGATGTACGGTGGAGGTCATTCGGCGGAGCTCGGCTCTAATGCTTGCCAGCTCGCGATCTCGCTCCTGGTCGTCTGGAATTTTTTGAAGGGCTTCAGGGCTTTGACGCTCTGATCTACCCAAATCGTTGGTTGTTCTTTCCGTCAGACGCTCCTCTGTCCTTTGCGAGGACTTCGGTGTGTGGCGCGCTGGCTCCTCTGGATTTAGGCGTACGCGAAGAAGGGCGTCCTGATCGTTAGACACCGAGGAAGTATTTAAAACCGAGCTCGGGAGTCTCCGGGGTTCTTTGGCTGTGCGGTCGGTAGTCTGTTTGCACCGAGGCGCTATGTTGTCAAGACGTTCGTGGCACATATTCTGACCGGCTACGAGTTCGGCGAAATGCTCGTTGTTGCTTCGGGCCGACTCGGTCATTTGCGCTATTAGGGTTTGTAGCAGCGCGTTCGTCATGGTGAGCTGGCTTCCTGGTGTGAGGTCGACGTCGGGACGCGGTATCGGTGTGCTAGCTGGAACTCCGGCCCTGGGTAGCGGTCGACTTCCGTCGGCGATTTTGGGCTCGAGCTATTCGGTTGGTGCCATCGGGGAAATCCCGGGCTCCGTTGGGTTTAGCGATAGGACGATCTCTCCGGCGTCTGATGCGGATGGTAACAGTGATGTATTCGGTCCGGCCATCCTTTAATCTGCTCTTTGCGTGTATGAAATATCTAAACCCCCCCTCTCTCTAGCGCCAAATGTTAATCTCAAGAGTGATTAATATGTATAAACAGGTTATGATTCGATATAATGGGGGTTGTGATTGACTAATGATAAATGTGAAGGCGACACTTCCGTTTAATAGAACAGATTTGGGATTGTTAAGATTATAATTCAGCTCGGTGACAGTGTGATCAGCTCGGGCGCAAGATTTGAATCTCGTATTTCACTAAAAGACGGTGGTCGTATAGAACGGTGAACTGAGTCAGCTGGGATTCAGTTCGGTGTTTTAGGCGATTCGTCGGAAGTATTACAAATGTCTTAGATTTGAGCTTGGTATTAATTCTAGAGAGATTTTTTGGACCCCTTTCTCAGTGAATGGTATGGGGTATTTATAGAGAATCGGCTACTCTTCTCCCGCCCAGGGCGTGAGCGGTGAGGCCTACATCTTCCCGAGTCGCACTCGAGTAAATAGCAGTGTCAGACCGGCAACTTGCTTCCTCGAGCTCCGCGCTTGACATGACTGGTCACCTGCCCGACGAATTAAGAGGCCGAGTTTCCACGGGCCTTGCTTGTATGGGCTTTAAATTTCGTTATGGGCCGGGCTGATAGATGGTCAATCCTATCTCCAACAAATCTCATATCAGTTTCTGAATAATATTTGAATAGCGGAAGCGTACCTTTTGGATCCATGGCTTATGATCTGAATTCGGTAATGGCTCTTCTACGACAAACCCAGAATAGCTGAAGGTCAGAGTTTTTCTGAATTTCTGATTAGGATTGCCATGGGGACCATAACTTTTCTATTTATAATAGAAATAATTTCTAATTCGGCCCTTCATCAAATTAGAAATTACTGAATGTATCCACACATAAAATTTTCATAACATTTATGCCCCATAGTCTTTTATATTAAACCAAATCGACCACATAAGTTTTGACTACTTTAAATAATGATCCTAACACATTAATTATACATGTGTGACCCCAAAATAATTCTTACAATCTCCCACTAGGTCACATATGTATTCTAAAAATGTGGTAGACTTTATGAGCTCAAAAATGTCATTATATATCAGAGCATAAACAATCTCGTCCATTGACTATATAAACATAGGATCACAGCGGTCTTCTTTATAATAAAAAAATAACTAAACTTTCCATGGTCACTGAAATCAATATAATCAAATGACATAGATCAATTATAAAAAAATGTGGCATGAAAATCACATGAAAAGTGATCAACACATGTCGATTCTCAACTGGTCCTACCTTATTGAGATCTTTTAACTTTATTGTACAAAGAGTAAACCCAAAAAAACTTTATTACTGATCAGAAAATAATTGTGCATAAACACAACTTAAACATAAAACCCAAAACTAAATGAAAACTCCTACTAAACCAAATGATCCTCAAACATTGAAACACCCATTCGAGCAGTATGCTCAAAAAAGACCTTTGGTGGAATACCTTTTGTAAGAGGATCTGCTATCATGGAGTTTTTCCCTAAGTGTTCGATGGAAATCTCTCCACTTTGTACCCTTTCTTGAACAACGAGGAACTTAATATCAATAAACTTGGACTTTGTCGCGCTGCTGTCTTTGTTGGAGTACATAACAGCTAATTTATCATCACAGTATATCTTTAGTGGTCTTTCAATTCCTTCATGAATTCACAGCCCAGTGACAAAATTCCTTAGCCAAAGTCCATGATTGGATGCCTCAAAAACTGCTACAAATTATGCTGCCATTGTGGAGGAAGCTACGAGTGATTGTTTCGCACTACGCCAAGAAATAGCTCCACCGGCCAGCAGAAAAACAAAACCTGATGTAGACTTTTGACTATCTTTAGATCCAACATAATCAGAATCAGAATATCCAATGATCTCCAAGTTATTTGATCTTCGATATGTGAACGTATAGTCTTTTGTTCTCTTCAGATACCTCATGACCCTTTTGGATGCTTTCCAATGGTCTAAACCTGGATTACTTAAGTATCTGCCCAAAACTCCAACAATGTACGCTAAATCTGGACGCGTACAAACTTGAGCATATATTAGACTCCCTACAGCCGATGCATAAGGAATCTTTTGCATCTCCTGAATTTCTAAATTTCTTTTAGGGCACTGATCAAGACAAAATTTGTCTCCTTTAGCGACTAAGGTATCACCTGGTTTGCAATCCTGCATGCCAAACCTCTTGAGTACTTTATCGATATAGCTCTTTTGAGACAATCCTAAAATTCCACGAGTTCGATCTCGGTGAATCTGAATTCCTAATACAAAAGATGTTTCACCAAGATCTTTCATTTCAAATTTACCCTTAAGGAAAATTTTGGTCTCATGTAACATGTTCATATCGTTAGTGGCTACTAGTATGTCATCGACATACAAAACCAGGAAAATGCACTTACTCCCACTGAACTTCTGATACACACAATCTTCGACTAAATTCACCTCAAAACCAAATGAGATGATTACCTCATGAAATTTATGGTACCATTGACGAGAAGCTTGTTTTAGCTCATAGATGGATTTATTTAATTTGCACACCATATTCTTTGAATCACCTAATACAAAGTTTTCTGGTTGCACCATATAAATCGCCTCATCAATGTCTCCATTGAGAAACGTTTGTCTTAACATCCATCTGATGAAGCCTCAAAATCATAATGCGCAACAAGGGCCATGATTGTACCTTAAAAGAATCCTTTTGATGAGCTGGAGAAAGGTTTCTTTTGTAGTCAATACCCTTCTTTCTGAGTATAGGCCTTTAGCTACTAGACGAGCCTTATACCTTCCAATTACCATTGAATCCATTTGCAACCAATAGGTTTCATTCCTTCTGGTAATTGGACAATGTTCCAACCTTATTGTCTAGGCATTGACTGATACTCTTCTTTAATATCTTCGACCCACTTATCTGAATTGGAACTACCCATGGCCGCACGGAAGTTGATAGGATCATCTTCCAATTGGGTTTGATTTTCCTCTTGTTCCATAAGAAATACTATGTAATCATCCGGAATAGCACTTATTCTTTCTCTAGTGGATCGCCGTAAAGGCACTTGTTCTTTTTGCACTAGTTCTTGAGGATTCTGAATTTGACTTTCATGATCGATATTATCGTCATCTTGAATTAGAGGAAGAATTTCATTATCAACTTGAGGTTCCAAATTTGCTTCATCAAAAGCAACTATATGAATCGGTTTAGAAACTGAACCCGATTTCTTCCTCAAAGATGACGTCTCTGACTTCATTTCTCCCCCCAAATTCAACATCCTCAAAGAATGTAGCTGTTCCCATCTCGAAAATATTCTTTTGTGTGGGATCATAAAAACTTATACCCCGAGATCGTTCAGAATAACCAATAAAGTAACTGCTCACAGTTTGGGAGTCTACTTTTTCTCAATTGGCTTGTAAGGCCTAGCTTCAGCTGGACATCCCATATGTGAAAATGTTTTAGACTTGGTTTTCTACCAGTCCAAAGCTCATAAGGTGTTTTTGCAGTTGTCTTAGTTGGTACTCGATTAAGAATGTATGTTGCAGTCTTTAGTGCCTCTCCCCAGAGTGATCATAGGTAAGGTTGAGTGACATATCATACTCCTTACCATATTTTAAAAGTGCGGTTACGTCTTTCTGACACACCATTCATTGCTAGGAGACCCAGGCATGGTATATTGTGGAACAATTACACACTCCTCTAGATATCTGGCAAATGGTCCTGGACGTTGTTCACCTGAACCGTCATACCGACCGTAAAATTCACCACCACGATCAGATCTGACAGACTTTATCTTTCGGTCGAGCTGATTCTCAACTTCAGCCTTAAATTCTTGAACACGTCCAAAGACTCTGACTTTTCATGAATAAGAAACATGTATGCATATCGAGAGTAATCGTCTATGAATGATATAAAGTATTGTTGACCATTCCATGATGCCTTAGGGAAAGGTCCACAAATGTCTGTATGTATCAACTCAAGAACTTATGTAGCTCTATATGCACCCAATCTCTTATTCTTAGTTTTGTTTTCCTTTAATGCAATCCACACAAACTTCACAATTTGTGAAATCACAGAACTCAAAATACCATCAGACACAAGTCGCTCAATTCTATTCTAGAGATATGACCTAAGCGTTTGTGCCATAGAGTTCCTGAACTTGCATTTTTGAACTTACGTTTTGTACCCTTGATTCAACACTTAAACTTTCATGATGAGAAGCTATAGTGTCTAGCATATAAGACGGTGATTATTCAAGAGTGTACAAGTTCCAATTAAAACTGAATTTAAAGACAAAGTAGCTTTTCCATTCTCAGTAAGACAAGAATAACCAGATCTGTCTAAATAAGAACCAGAAACCAAATTCCGTCTAAATGACGGTGCAACAAAAGTGTCTTTCAAATCCAGAAAATGACCAGTACTAAATAACAATCTAAAATGCGCAATTGCCTCCACATCCACCGGAAATCCATTAGCCACATGAATGCGTCTTTCAGCATCAGTTGGTTTTCAGTAGCTCAGACAACCCTGCAATGAAACACTGATGTTAGTAGTTGCACCGGAACCTAACCACCATGTGTTTCTGGGTACTTCAACTAAGTTCACTTCAGAACAGACCATAGCAAGGCACATACCTTTCTTTCCACGCCAAGCGTGGTACTTTTGGCAGTCCTTCTTCATGTGTCCAACTTTCTAACAAAAGAAGCAAGTATCTTCAACCTTAGTCTGCTTCTTTTTGATTTGGACCTTTAGCAGCATCATTCTTAACAACCTCTAATTTTCTTCTTTTGCCCTGACCCTTAGAGGTGTAAGCCATATGAGCACTTTCAGATTTTTCCAGTTTCATCCTATTCTCCTCTCCACACAATATGAAATGAGCTCATTAAGAGACCATTTCTCCTTCTGTGTGTTGTAACTGGATTTCAACTGATTGAAACTAGGAGGAAGAGAGTTCAAGACAAAAAATATGAGCACTTCTTCTAGAAGCTCAGTCTTTAGATCCTTAAGTTTTGAAACAATAATTGGACATTTCCAAAATGTACTCCCTTATGTTTCCTTTGCCGTGATACCTCATGGTACTAAAGCGACACAGAAGCGTACTTATTTTCTGCCTTATCGCTTTTTTGCAAAATGCAAGTCCATCTCAGCAAGAACTGTTTGAGATCTTTGATCTCCTCATCATCTAAAGGTTTCTAGAATGGTGTGCATAATGATCATTAAACCAATGCGATTAGAACGTTCCCACTTCTTATAAACTGCCTTATACTCAGCAGTGCTGATATCTGTAGGAGAAGTAGGTTGTTCCATCCTTAATGCAAGGTCAAGATCCATACACCCAAGGACAATCTTAACTTTACTTTTCCAATCCTTGTAGTTGGAACCAGTAAGTGTTGGAATTGAACCTAAGTTTGCAGATACTGCAAAATAAAAGAAAACAATCTTTAATTTAGTTACCAATATATAATCAATAAATAAATTATTAAAATTGTACAAATCATCTCAAGATACCAAATGACACATTAATAACAAGTCTGTGGACATTATTATTAATTGCTAGTAATACTCTTGTTGTAAAGATCAAACACTGACAATAATGCATGATAAATGATAAACCTTTTTTGGACCGATTTATCATTCACATGATTTTTCCTAATAATTGTCACATGCTCATCATCACAAGTTATTATGTAATTCGGCAAAATACAAATCTACCTTTGGGGTCGATTTAGTATCGCATGTATATACATACATACATCATTTAAAATTATTCATGAAAAAAATATCCACAAGAGAGGTCACTTTGGCGACATCTTGCATAAATTAATCCACTTCAAATATTAAAAGTTGCACAATAAAATTTATTTATTAATTAAAAAACCTTAAAATTTATTTATTAATTAAAATAACTTTAATTTTTAATTTATTCTTGCTCAGACCATATTGTTTATCCGAATTTTTTTTTTTTTTTTTTTTTTAATCCGAAAAATGTTCAAATTTTTTCAAAAGAAAAACTTTTTGTTTTAGAAAAATATTTCCATTATGAACAACAACCAATTTTTCACAACACATCAACCAAAATTCATGAAAAATCTAAACATGCTTTAATCTAGATTAAATATCAAAACTAGATCTACACATGCTTATCAAACATATCTTAAAGAACTATTCAACCACAGATCCCAAAATACAGATTTAACATCTAAACGTTAACAAAAAAATCAGATTCAACAATATAATTTTAGCTATATTAATGAATCCGAAAATCAACAAAATAACCTGATTATCAAACAGAAACTGAACATGATGGCTCTGCTACCAATTGTTAATATTTCTTATGATTTCATAATCAATCTCATGTCAGTTTCTGAATAATATTAGAATAGCAGAAGTGTACCTTTTGGATCCATGGCTTATTATCTGAATTCTATAATGGCTCTTCCACGACAAACCCATAATAGCTGAAGGTCTCTGTTGATGGGATGCAGAGAGTTTTTCTGAATTTCTGATTAGGGTTGTCATAGGGACCATAACCTTTCTATTTATAATAGAAATAATTTCTAATTCGGCCCTTCATCAAATTAGAAATTACTGAATGTATCCACACATAAAATTTTCATAACACTTATGCCCCATAGTCTTTTATTTTAAACCAAATTGACCACATAAGTTTTGACTACTTTAAATAATGACCCTAACACATTAATTATACATGTGTGACCCCAAAATAGTTCTTAGAGCAGAGACTTATCAAACAATAGATTAACCGGAGATATTCCAGAGTTTCTGTCAAGACTGAAGTTCTTGACGGTCTTGTAAGTTGTAGAAAAATCGATACAACAATAACAAACTAGATCGATAATTATGGACTCTAACTCTTAATAACATCTGCAGAAATCTTGAGAAGAATAAGCTAACCGGTTTAGCCCATCCGAGTTATTAGAAAGATCAAAGAGCGGATCGCTCTCACTAAGGGTTGGGGAGAATCCCGACCTCTGTACCGAGGTTTCTTGCAGAGAAAGTAACAGTAAAAAACTCGTGATCCCACTTGTTGCATCATTTGCAGCACTGTTCATTCTTTTGTTATTATCTGGTGTGGTTTGGAGAGTCAAGAACAGGAGAAACAAATCCGGTAAAAAGATTAAACAAGTGTCATTATCTCGAGCGTCCAAATTCTTATGTCCCTCGAGTCGGAGACAGAGACCGAGTTAACTAACTCGTTAGATCCAACGCCTGGGTCGATTCCCCGTAGCCGCCGCTTCGTCGATTTCCGTTCACTTTGTTAATAGCCCTATGCTTTTAATCCTCATCTCCGGTCTCCTGGTTTCATCTTGAATACTAGCGGCTCTCTCTCTACTTCTGTAAACTTCAATTTCCATGGCTGGAGTTATGCAGAAGTTCCTTGTTGCGTCAATCTTCATGTGGATTCTTCCTGTTGCCATATTATATGGATTCAACAACAATTTGCTTCCTGGTAAGAGCTACAGGTTTATTGCGATGCTCTCCAATTATGTTTTTTTTTTGGTTCAGTTTAATCTGTTGTAGAAACCTAGTTAGAGGTAGCTAGTTTTGATCCAAATTTCGAGTTGCATCATTCCAATACTGTTGTGCCTCCATGGCTTTAGCTTTATCGGTTTCCGAGTTTGGAGCACTTGAACTGTATCTGGGCTCTGATCAGATGACCAATGTAGTTTCTGATTTCAAGGTTTGGTGTGGTGGGAGAGGAACTTATCTAGGATCATAGGTTCAGTAGATGACTGGATTCACCAACATGGTGCAATGTATATTGTGGTAAAGAGGCTGTTAGATTCCACGTGACACCAATTTTTGTGTGGAGTTTGAGAAAAAATGCTCATTTTGGTGAAAAATAACAAGAACACTCTCCTATAATTGTAACATGTGTATGATTTTCACATATATGTAGTGGCTTGTTCATCACATGCTTGATGTTCCTATGGCGTCATGTGTCCAACAAAGTGTTGACGTTTTAACTCTGGTTTTATTGATCTCGGACAGGCTCAACAACACTGTCTCCTCATTCTCTAACCCTGCTGAGTGGCTTTCTTGCTGTGGTATCAGTAAACATAGTGATTGTGTTGTTCATCTGTATGGCCTTGAAAGAACCTGCGGATAAACACAAACCAGACTGTTAAGAATATTATTGCTCTGAATCAATCTCTGTTATTCATTCCAAAGATGTTAAGTACATTATATAGGTAAGCAATAGCTTGGCTTCCAAGTAGGATATATTCTAGATAAGATACGTTTATGATTTGTATATATCTTAATAAAATATTTTCTATCATTATCTTCCTAATATCTTTCTAATACTCCCCCTCAAGATGGCGAGCGTAGGTCCCGAACTCCCATCTTGCCAAGAAGATATCGAAATTGAACTCGCCCAAGGGATTTTGTCAACATGTCAGCAATCTGTTCCGTCGTACGAACATGTGCAGGAGCAAGTGCACCAGCTTGGAACGCATCTCGTATAATGTGACAGTCGTTCTCAATATGTTTGGTCCTTTCGTGGAAAACTGGATTCCGAAGGATGTGAAGTGCCGATTTATTGTCGCAAAAGAAAGATACAGGTTATGAGTGCTGAACATTGAAAACTGGTAGGAGTTGAAGCAACCATTGAATCTCAGAGTAAGTGTAAGACATGGCTCGATATTCTGCTTCAGCGGAAGAACGAGATACCGTGCGTTGCTTCTTTGTCTTCCATGAAATAGGCGAATCTCCCAGTAGAACAACATAGCCCGAAAGAGATCGTCGAAAAATAGGGCATGAAGACCAGTCGAAATCACAATAAGCTTTGACATGAAGATTTGGTCTAGAATTGAGAAATATCCCTTGACCAAGAGTGCCTTTTAAATAGCGAACTACACGAATTGCTGCATAACTCAGGTTTGGCCGAGTGATAGCCAATGTTTTTGTCGTGGTTTAGCGAGAAATTGTGCCAACAAATGGACAGCATAACTCAGGTCTGGCCGAGTGATAGCCAAGTAAACGAGACGACCAACCAACCGGCGATATTTTGAGGGATCATTGTAGAAATCCCCGTCTTCTCGTGCTAAAGTGTGATTCTGTTCAATGGGCGTGTCAAATGGCCGAGAACCTGTCAAACCACACTCGGTAACAATGTCCAAGGCATAGTTTCGTTGACACACGTAGATTCCATCTTTACTCCGTGAAATTTCTAAGCCGAGAAAATACTTTAAAATTCCTAGATCTTTCATTTGAAAGCAGGATCTCATGTAAGCTTTAAACTTGGTAATAAGGACTGAATCGTTACCTCCAATGACTAGATCATCAACATAAACCAAGACATAGAGACAAGAAGTCCCGCAATGATACGAAAACAAGGAATAGTCCTTTTTGTTTTGGACGAAACCGAATTGTAACAAAGAATCCGAGAGCTTTGCGAACCAACATCTAGGAGCTTGTTTTAAACCATAAAGAGATTTCTTCAACTTACAAACTTTATTCTTATCACTTGTGGAGTAACCTTGTGGAAGCTTCATATATATTTCTTCTTCTAAATCTCCTTGAAGAAAAGCATTGTGAACATCCATTTGATATAGTTCCCAATTTTTGGAGGCGGCAATTTTTAAGAAAATACGTATTGTTGTCATCTTAACCACTAGAGCAAACGTCTCATCATAATCAGTGCCCTCCTCTTGTCGATTACCAAGAACAACCAGGCGAGCTTTATAACGTTCAAGTGTGCCATCCGACCTCAGTTTGACCTTAAAGACCCATTTATTTCCAATGATATGTTTGTCGGGTGGTAAATCAACAATGTCCCATGTATGATTTATCTCCAAGGCATCAATTTCATCCTTAGAAGCCAGCTTCCAAGGGTCATGTTCCATGGCTTCTTTGAATGATGTGGGCTCAACATAAGCATCAACAGCAGCCAAAAATATTTTCTGTGGAGAAGATAATCGGTCAAGAGATACGAAGTTAGAGATAGGATAGACGCACTTACTTGAGGAGATGATGGAGGAGGTGAGAACACGTTGAGGAGGGGGTTTTTCATCGTGTGTAGCGCTAGAAATGACGTACGGTGCAAGTCGAGTTGAAGGCCATTTTTGACGCAGTCCACGACCAAGTTGCTCTTCAGCCGTCTCAATTTCAGCGACTGGCTCGTCCATATGATCAACGATTTCTGATTCAATTTGCTCTGGTTCGATTTGCTCTGGTTCGTTCACTTGGTTAGTCGGTTCAGATTGTAAAATTGTAGCTGGTACGTTATTTGAATTGATTGGTGTTGGTTCGAATGACTCAACAGTGTCGTGTGTTTCAGACTGTTCTTCTTGTTCCTCTGTGGACAAAGCAGGAGGAGGAATGGGAGCCATATTGATCGGGGCAGAGGAAGACGACGAGTCATTAGTAGTACCAGGTGAACTTTCATCTTTATCCACAGATGCAAATGGAAACACACTCTCATGAAAATGAACATCTCGGGAAACAAAGAGTTTTTGAGTTTGCAAGTTAAGTACAAGCCATCCCTTTTTGCCAAAAGGATATCCAAGGAATAAACACCGAGAGCTTCTATCGTTGAACTTGTCACTATTCCAAGGTGTGCAAGTGACATAACACAAGCAACCAAAAGTCTGAATTTCATCATATGTTGGAGGACAGTGAAACACAAGCTCATAAGGTGTCTTTCCATTAAGAATAGCGGAAGGAGTTTGATTAATGAGGCAGGTAGCTGCTTGAAAACTCTCTCCCCGAAAACGAGTAGGAAGATGTGCTTGAAATAATAAGGCACGCGCAACGTTGAGAATGTGCCTATGTTTACGTTCGACCCTTCCATTTTGCTGCGGCGTATAAACACATGAAGTTTGATGACTGTTGCCTTGTTCCGCTAATTAAGATCGTAGGGGAAGAAACTCAGTCCCGTTATCGGTACGGACTATTTTTATTTTCTTTTCAAACTGTCGTTTAACCCAAGCAACAAAATTCTTTAAGACGAGTGCAACAGATGATTTTTCCAAGAGAAGATGCGTCCAAACAGCTCTGGAATAGTCATCAACAATGGTGAGAAAATATGTAGAACCACACGTTGATTTCGTTCGATATGGTCCCCAGACATCACAATGGATCATAGTAAATAAGTCATCAGCTTTATTAGAACTTTCTGGAAACGAAATACGCGATTGTTTTGCGCGAGAACACACATCGCAACATTCCTCTAAATCACTAATACTGCTTGAAAAAGATCCAACATCTGAAAGTAAAGAGAGAACTTTTGAAGAAGGATGTCCCATTCTTCTATGCCATAGGGCTCGGGTATCTATCTTTGTAACTCGACTGACTTGAGGAAGAACTGCTCCAGCGAGATGAAAAACCCCATCCCGTGCTTCACCCGCTCCAATCAAAGTCCTCGAAAGTTGGTCCTGTATGAAACAAAAATCACGAGTAAATATCACTGAACTCGCTATATCTCTAAGCAATTGAGCTACAGAGATAAGCGTGATGTGTATATCCGGTGCATAAAACACATGATGAAGAATTAATTTTCCTCCAAGGTGAAGGGTGCCGTGACGTGTAGCCCATGTAAGTCCACCGTCAGGCATTTTTATCGGACTAGGATCAATTTTCCGAAGATCGGTCAACAAGTTAATGTCGCATGTCATATGATGACTTGCTCCGGAGTCAATGATCAAATCAAATCGACTATTTGTGCCAAATAAAATGAGTTTTTCAGTCTTACCAGACAATTTCTCTCCTGATGCATTCTTCTTACTTTCGATAAAATTAGCTAGGCTACTCCATTGAGATGGTGTAAGAGAAGGTATTCCTGCTGCGTTGTTTCCAGAAGTAGAGACCATGCTGTTTTCCGGAGCAGCTACCACGTTTGCTTGTGGTGTGAAGGGTTGTGATCCTCGTCCTTTTCCTCGTCCACGAGAAGATCCTCTCCCTTTGCCACTGCTCTGTTTTTGTATACCAGTTTGCTCTGGCCACCATTCTGGATACCCAACAATCTTGAAACATTGTGATTTTTCATGTCCTACACGTCCACAGTGAGTGCAAGTAAGTGAGTGTTTGGAATCATTTGGTACGGACGCTCTAAGTCCGATGATTGTAGTCTTTTCATCCATGTTGCGTGTAACATTGAGATGTCTCTCTTCTTGGATGATTTGTGAATATACTTGTCCAATGTTTAGATCAGCAATTCTTGCTAGTAGATTTGAATGAGTGGTTCCAAATCGTTGACTGTCCAAGCCCATCAAGAATTGGTGTACACGAATGCCTTCCTTCTTCTTGTTGAATCATCGAATCACAGCTCGTCTTTTTGCAGCAACAGGTAAATCCTTTATCAAGATCAGCTAAATCATCCCACAAAACTTTCAATCTTCCGTAGTATTCTTCTACGGTTTGCCCGTCTTGTCTACACTTCCGAATATCATCGTGAAGTTGGTGTTCTCGTGTCCCATCTCCCACTAAGAATCTTGTTTTGATGCTCTCCCACATCACCGATGCATCATCGACGAGAGATATTGTTGAGCGTAATCTCTCTTCTACGCTTGATATGATCCAGCCGATGATCAAAGAGTTCACCATATCCCATCGTTCTGCATCATCTATTTCATTCTCCGGTCGTTTCAAGGTTCCGTTGATGAATCCCAATTTTCTTTTCGATCGAAGAGCGTTTATCATAAGCTTCGACCATCGCTCATAATTAACTCCGTTTAAAAGTATTGGTGCCAATACTTGTCCGCTGTGTTCACCGGTTTGAATCATGTAGGGTGATATCAATGCTGGTTCTTTCTTCTCCTCACCGCCGGCCATGGTTCGCCGATATTAGGTTAGGATTTGTTGTGTTTGTTTGTTGTTTTTTTTTTTTTTTTTTTTTTCGAGAGCAATTTTAGCACAGGCCAAAGGTATGCTCTGATACCATATTAAGAATATTATTGCTCTGAATCAATCTCTGTTATTCATTCCAAAGATGTTAAGTACATTATATAGGTAAGCAATAGCTTGGCTTCCAAGTAGGATATATTCTAGATAAGATACGTTTATGATTTGTATATATCTTAATAAAATATTTTCTATCATTATCTTCCTAATATCTTTCTAATACAGACCCCGCATTTCTCGCTGAAGCCAAAGATAGCGTGAGCAAATTGATAAAAGGAGCCACAAGCAGTGATGATCCAGCACTCAAGAAACAAGATTGAGAGCTTACTTATTCAAAGAATAGCGCCGGGATTGCATCTGAGTCAAGCATGGATTGTTGTTGTACAATTTTGTTCTGTGACATATGAGGTGTAGATTTGGTTAAGCGAAGTAACTGAAAATTCCTTGTGTATGGATAAACAGAGGCAGAGAGCCTAATGTTATAGCAAAAATACAATTTGTAACTTGTAATATGTTTTGATTATTGTAATCATATTAAAGTAGGTATACTAATTACTAAGTATTAACAAAAATATATGAAAAAGCAGTTCTCGTATTTTTCTTCGGAAGTTGTCAAAGAAAGAATCGCTCACTACGGTAATAACTCTCTCTATCATCTCTTCCTCTTTGTTATGAATTCGAGATTCGAATCTTTTGGGGTTTCTTCTTTTCAGACAAAAACAAAGTTAAAGATTGCGAATTTATGCTGCAATTACAGACAAGGAGGAAGAGGATCCCGCATATAATTTCTCTACCTCTTCCGAGATCCAACATCTGCTTTACTGAAATATTCTTGTTCTTAATGCAAAATTGATCGTTGCTTGGTGGGACGATGATCTTGGCGTCTTCTTGAGCTCAATTAATTTGGGTTGACACCACTACGGGTTTCCTGGAAATCTTGTTTCCCTTTTGATAATTTCTTTGTTGCTTCTGCTGAATAAGATACGAAAACTGTTAAGAAATAGCTCACGATCAACTATTTCTTCGATTAACACCAAAACACCACTAAATCCAGATCCAATGTTCAATGTAAACAAGGAATCTGAGGTTCAACTTACAAGAATACTAGAAGATGATTCTAGACCCTTCGCAGAGGATGAACACAATTCTTCTCACCAACACTCAACGTCACAGAGAATCTAACAAACTTACAAACTTCAATTTCAGTTTTTTTTACGATAAAATGAAAAAAATGCGTATTGAGCTGACTTTAACACTCCTCAGCTTCAATTTGTACCGATGATATAACTTCTATTTCTGACCCTCCACGTGTCCTGTTTTATTCACTCACTTGTTAATATTTCATATCAAATCCTCCCTCCCTCAAGAACCATGACCTCATGGTTGAAAGTCAGGAAACTTAGACTACAGGTCGAACAATAACTCCCAGGTTGCTTCAGCCTCATCTTCATTCACCCATTTCACCAACACCTGAGTTGCTGCCCTTGCCGCTTCACCATTCGATGTTCCAAGACAACTTCCGGTTCACGAACTAACACATCTTGAATCACAGAAGGAAGTTGAGTACTCACAGAGGACTCCCCCACTCTTAATTTCAGTTGAGAAACATGAAAAACAGAGTGAATCTTGGAAGTAGGTGGCAATGCCAACTTGTAAGCAACCTTACCACATCTGTCCACCACCTTATAAGGGCCATAATATTTAGGTGAAAGCTTCTGATTACTCCTTAGAACGACAGAACCTTGCCGATACGGCTGCAACTTCACATAAACCCAATCGCCAATGACAAAACTCCTCTCAGATCTCTTCTTATTAGCCACTTGCTCCATACGATGCTGAGCTCTCAACAAATGAAATTTGAGAATAAGTAGCATGTTTTCACGTTCTTGCAAGCTTCTAGCCACCACAGCAACCTTTGATTCACCTGGTACATAAGGTAAGTGCTGAGGAGGGAGTTGTCCATACACAGCCTCATAAGGTGTCATATGGGCTGTAGAGTGAAAACTGGTGTTGTACCAATATTCAGCTAACGGAAGCCATTTACTCCATACATGAGGTCTATCACTGCACATACATCTCAGATACGTCTCCAAGCATCTATTCACCACCTCCGTCTGTCCGTCACTCTGAGGATGATATGCACTAGAATAATTGAGAGCCACACCTTGCAAAGTAAACAACTCTCTCCAAAAGTCACTGAGGAAAACCAAATCTCTATCACTCACAATAGAGTTTGGTAACCCATGAAGCTTGAAAATGTGATCCAAATATGTTTGAGCAACAGTCACGGTAGTATAAGGATGAGATAATGCCAAGAAGTGAGCAGCCTTTGTCAAGCGATCCACCACCACAAAGATAACAGTCTTTCCAAAAGAAGGTGGTAAACCATCTACAAAATCCATAGAAATATCGGACCACACAGCATCAGGGATTGAAAGAGGTTGTAACAAACCAAGAGCAGCAGCCGTGTCGTACTTACATTGTTGACACACAGAACAGCTTCTGATATAAACATGTATGTCTTTAGACATCCCTTTCCAATAGAAGATATTTTTTACTCATTGTCTAGTAGCTTCTTTGCCTGAGTGTCCCCCAATACCAGAACCATGAAGCCACTCAAGAATAGAATTGCGGAGAGCCACATCCTGAGGCACCACCAACTTGCTCTTCCGCCTCAACAACCCTCTAGACCAAACAAACTGTTTGTGAGCATTCGGATTATTCTCCAATTCTGTGATAAGAGACTTGATGTTTTGATCAGAATCATAGCTTGCTTTAATCTTCTGTAATAAATCACATTCCAAAACTGACAAAGCCATATGAAGAACTTCAGAACCCTCCACACGAGACAGAGCATCAACAACCAAGTTCTCTTTCCCTTCTTTATATTGAATTTCATAATCAAATTCCAATAGCTTTGGCAACCACTGTTGTTGGATAGGAGTGTTTAATCTCTGTTCCAAGAGATACTTTAAACTCCTTTGATCCGTTTTAATCACGAAATGTCCATTCAACAAATAATGTCTCCACTTCTGGACTGCAAACACAACTGCAAGTAATTCCTTTTCATAGATTGACAGATGGAGTTGTTTACCTTGTAAGTGACGACTGATAAATGCAAGAGGGTGACCTTGTTGCATTAAAACAGCACCAATCCCATTTCCACATGCATCTGTTTCCACTGTAAAGGGTAGATCAAATCGTGGTAAAACCAATACTGGTGCAGAACTCATAGCCGTCTTAAGTAAAGCAAAAGCAGCAGCAGCTTCCTCATTCCACAAAAACGCATCCTTCTTGGTGAGTAAAGTCAAAGGTCTGGCGATGTTGCCGAAATTTTTTACAAATCGTCTATAATAGTTAGCCAACCCCAAGAACCCTCTCTACTGCTTCAAATTAATGGGTATAGGCCAATCAACCACCGCTTTTACCTTAGCTGGATCAGTAGAAACTCCACCCTTATCAATGAAATGACCCAGATATTCCACTCTTGAAGTGACAAAAGCACATTTGCTTCTCTTAGCAAACAACTGTTGGGTTCGCATTACCTCAAAAACAGCTTCTAAATGATGATAATGCGCTTCAACAGATTCACTATACACCAATATATCATCGAAAAATATTAGCACAAACTTCCTGAGAAACTTCTTAAACACTGCATTCATTAGGCCTTGGAAGGTAGCTGGAGCATTCGTTAAACCAAAAGGCATCACCCTATACTCATAATGCCCACTATGTGTCTTGAAAGCAGTTTTATGAATATCTTCAGGGTTCATTCTCACCTGGTGGTAACCAGCCCTCAAATCGATTTTAGAATACACCTTAGAACCACCTAATTCATCCATTAAATCTTCAATTAGTGGAATAGGGAAGCAGTCTTTCACTGTCAATTTATTCAAACCTCTGTAATCAACACATAATCGCCAAGACCCATCTTTCTTTTTCACCAAAACCACTGGGGAAGCGAATGAACTAGAACTGGCCTGAATTATACCATTATCAAGCATCTCTTGCACCATCTTGTCAATTTCATTTTTCTGTTGAATGGCATATCGATAAGGGCGTAAATTCACTGGATTGGATCCTTCTATTAGTGGAATCCGATGATTATGATGCTCTCTAAACGGTGGCAGTCCACAAGGTTCTTCAAAAATATCCTGATAATCATCCAACAACTTCATCAAAACAAGGTCTTCACTTTGCTTATCATGTTCAGTCTCTAAAGCTGCTAACGAGATATTGTCAACATCATCATCTGTAGTCACACACAGCATAGAGAGTTGGATGGCCTCATCTTTCATCTTATTAATCTTTTCTACCTTCACTGACCTCACTGAAGTAGGCTGAATACCATGAATCACCACTTTTCTTTGCCCCACCATAAATTTCATAGTCAGTTTTTGAAAATCCCAAGTGATTGGGCCCAATGTCTGGAGCCATTGAATCCCCAACACTGCATCGAAACCAGATAATGTAATTAACATAAAATCTGCAATAAAACTTGTATCATGGAATTCCCATTCCAGCTTCTCCACTTTGGCTTGCACATTCATCTTATTACCATCTGCCACTCGAACCTTTGCATTGTCTCCAGGCAACAGAACACAACCCAACTTCTTTGCTACCTGAGGATCTAAGAAATTCTGAGTGGATCCTGAATCAATCAAGATGAATAAAGAACGCTTCTTATGCACACCCCTAACACGCATGGTGTTATAAGTCGAGATCCTTGAGATTGCATTGACAGAAATCTGTGCAATCACTCCTTCTGGTTCATCATTCTCTTTAGTATCTTCTGCATCCACAAATTCATCCTCTTCCTCTATCTCCAACCAAAACAGTTGAGTTTTCTTGTGGCTTTTGTAATGCTCAGGGGTATACGGTTCATCACAAATATAACAAAGCCCTTTAGCTCTCCTTTCATTCATCTCTTCTGTTGATAAGGATCTTTTTGGCTTATCTGTAAACACAGGCTTGTTCAAAGGCAACTCTGTATCCTTCTTGGAGGAAAAACTCTTGTTATTCGACTTAGTGGCACTCCAAGTACTTAAAGGATTTTTCCGAGGATGTGTAGTTTCATAGAGACGACCAAGCATTAGACACTCCCTCACCGTCCGTGGCTTGAACATCCGTATATGCATTTGCGTATCGACTCTCAATCCAGCCAAGTATGCGCTCACCAGATAAGATTCAGAGAGATTAACCCTTGTTCTTATATCTTCAAATTTGTTATGATACTCTACTATTCCTTCTGTCTCTTGCAATTTTTTAAGCTCAGCAATAGGATCCTCCCAAACTTCATCAAACCTTTCTTGTATCATCATCTTATAAGTAGGTCAATCCAACAAATCCACTTCAACAGAATTCAGTGACCTGTGCCACTTCGCTGCAACTCCATCCAAATGAATCGTGACTACAGCCACTTTGATATCTTCCAGAGTATGATCCAACTTAAAAAATTGCTCTACCTTGAATAACCACTCAACTACTTCTGTTCCATTAAACCTAGGAAAATCCAGTCTAGCTAGCCTTGTTACACCAGCATAAGTGTTTGGATTACCTGAACGGCGATTATTCTCATGTTCCGAAGCAAAATGAACCGACGACGGAGTTGATCGAGACGGAGTACGAGTATCAATCTGTGAATGGGACTCCGATCTAGATAACATGTTAATCACTTCAAACATTTCGGCTAATCGATTCTCCAGCTTCGTGTTCTGATCCTCCAATCGGTTCTCCATCCGTTCCATTCGCGAATCCATGGAATCATCCTTAACTTCTTTCTCCTTCCTCGATTGAGCTCTAGTTTCCATTTCTGATTCCGAGTTTTGACAAAGCTCTGATACCTTTGTTAAGAAATAGCTCACGATCAACGATTTCTTCGATTAACACCAAAACACCACTAAATCCAGATCCAATGTTCAAGGTAAACAAGGAATCTGAGGTTCAACTTACAAGAATACTAGAAGATGATTCTAGTTCCTTCGCAGAGGATGAATACGAAACTATCAACAACGTCACCGAGAATCTAACAAACTTACAAACTTCAATTTCAGTTTTTTTTACGATAAAATGAAAAAAATGCGTATTGAGCTGACTTTAACACTCCTCAGCTTCAATCTGTACCGTTGATATAACTTCTATTTCTGACCCTCCACGTGTCCTGTTTTATTCACTCACTTGTTAATATTTCATATCAAAAACTGAAAAGGTGGCTAATTTTTCTAGGTTTGGGTAATTAGATTTAAGGATCAATCGTCTAGACAAGTAGAAAAATTGAAGCTTTTTATGCTGTTATGGCTGTCCACAGGTCAATTTGTGTTCTTCCAGTTGTTTGGAATGTAAAGTATGAGATAATATGTGGCGTTGGAAGAATTCAAAACTCTAGTTCTCTCTATAGGTTGTTATATTTTACAGTGAATTCTGGACATGTTTCTAGATATCAGCTTGAAGATTGTTTGGGGAAGATGTTACCACTAGCTACTTCTTTATGCCTTCTCTGAGACTTTGACATATTGTTGACACTAATTTTCCTTTGTATCTACTTCTTTTGAACTGTTTTTTTTTAAGCTTTGCTTACCTCAAAAGTAGTTTCTTCCACCTTATGCTTAATGGTGCCTTTTTCCTCTGCAAACAGATCTCAGACTACAGTTACCAAGATGGTGTACGAAATAACTGAACAAAAAGTAATAATTTCTTCACAATATGCTTTTGTAGCCACTGTATAATTCTTTTTGTGCGGTTTCTGTGGTAAAACTCTTTTGGCACCACATTTTTGTTAGTTGTAAGCATTTTTTTGGTGGTGTGTCTGTGGTATAACTCGTTCACTTCTCTTTCTCATGTATTATAAACATTACTGAACAGATCAAGGTAGAAATTGGTGTAGCTTTCTTTAAAGACGTGTTATATCTCTTCCTTTATGAATTATATCAGTGATAGAAAGCACAAACTTGATAAAGTGCGTGTTCTTTCGTGAACATGTTTTTTTAGATGCTAACATCTTCTACGAATACCACTTACTTTTTACTTCAATTTTCTTTGTCTTATGGCATCCATTTCTTGAAATTTTGTAGAAGTTGGGTTGGGTCTCATTGGTTTTGGTTTATCCTTTACGTTTCTCGGTGTCATCTTGTACTTTGACAGAGGTTTACTCGCTCTAGGAAACGTGAGAATTTTCGTACTCTCTCTAAACATCAGTCTACAGAACGGTCCAACAGTTGAATCTCATTTGGCTTTGTATTCAGTTATTCTGGTTGATAGGTGTTGGCCTTTTACTTGGTTGGCAGTCGACTTGGAGACTATTTACCAACGTTAATAACTTGAGGGTACCCAGAGAATTAATGCTAATCCCTTGTAATTGTTTCTCTTGATGAACCTTTCATTGTGACATATCAATTTGATTTTTTTGTTCTTTTTGCAGGGCACTGTCTGTTTCGTCCTTAGACTCTTTCTTATATTTGTACGCTGGCCCATAGTCGGCATTATCTTGGAGATATACGGTGTCATTGTACTGTTTGGGTGAGAGCATTAGTTTCTTATCTAATTTCTTATATAATTGTGCTTTTAAAATTGTAATATTAAGGCAGGCTGAAATATGAGCAACCAATACCACACAAGAATCTTTGCTTACAGATTGATTATGATTGTACTTCATTCAGCTTCTTGCTTGAATAATTAGCCTGTTACTGTGTCTAACTAACTACGCATTTACTATCTTTGCAGCGGATTTTGGTCAACGGTAAAGACATTCCTTTCCCAGATTCCTTTTGTTGGATGGATAATACAGTATCCTCTCATGGTAAGTAATCCTCAACAACACTTCCCTTGTCCTCTAGTGCTCCTTCCTTTTGCTTTTTGATCAATTAGAGCTTTCTGTCTCGGCCTTGTTCATGAAAAACATCCCGTGCCCATGCATGTCCCTTGTGGTAGCTAAGTTAGCCTCTCTCGGAAATGGATAGAGCCAATAGACATGTGCTGAAAAGTAGTTTGCAGAGGATATTGGGATAAAATGATTTAGAGCTATGAAGAATTAGGATTTTCGTTTTCTTGATGAAATTTAATGTCTTGAATTTTGTTTTGCAGGTTCTTGAGCAACTTATAAGAGGTTCTCGTTGAAAAAGATCCATCTCAATCTCATGGCTCCTCAGCCTCTTCATCAACATCAAAGCCTCTATAGAATTCCAAAACAAGTGCTGCTTACTTTTTTATTCTTCTTTTAGAAACAGAATCACATGCTTTGGGGCTTTCTTCTTTTTTTAAGACCATGACAGAGAGTTTGCTCTGTTTTGTCTTTTAACCTTTGCTCTGTTTCACACGTCTAAAATTTATTCATATATATCCCAAAAGTGACGGTTCTGTTCAAGAACCAGAGCAGATTTCAGAAATAGAGCACAGCAACAATGGTGGAACAGTTTCGGTCGTTGCTAAAGCTGAGAACGACGAGGAGGCCGAAATTAATTCTGGAAACGGAGGGAGTGAATCAGAAGGTGATGGAGATGGTGTACCTGTGTTGAGAAAATCAAACAGAGAAACACATAAGCCAAAATATCTAAACGATTATGTCGTTTATCTTGCGGAAGAAGAAGGAGAACATCTATTGATTTGTTTAAATGATGAACCGAGAGATTTTGAAGAAGCAAAAGAATCGAGATACTGGACACTAGCATGTGAAGATGAAATTCTGTCTATAAATAAGAACCACACATGGAATCTCGTTGATCTTCCACAAGGAGCAAAAGCGATAGGCCTAAAATGGGTATTCAAGCTGAAGAAAAACTCTGATGGAAGCATTAACAAATACAAAGCCAGACTCGTCGCCAAAGGTTACGTACAAAAACAAGGAATAGATTTCAATGAAGTGTTTGCTCCAGTAGCTCGCATAGAGACAATTCGACTTCTCATCAATCTCTCTGCATCTAGTGGATGGAAAATACATCATCTTGATGTAAAAACAGCTTTTCTCCATGGTGAGTTAAAGGAGACAGTCTATGTCAAGCAACCAGAGGGATTTGTTGAGAAAGGATACGAAGACAAAGTTTATAAGCTAAACAAAGTTTTGTACGGTCTAAGACAAGCACCACGGGCATGGAATGACAAGCTGAATAAAATTCTCAAGGGACTACAATTCAAAAGGTGCTCCAAAGAACCATCCGTATATCGAAAGAGGGTAAATCACGATACACTTCTTGTTGCTGTATATGTCGATGATTTATTCATCTTAGGAACAAGTGTGAAGGTTATTAACGAATTCAAGAGAGAGATGGCGACGAAGTTCGAGATGAGTGATCTTGGAAGATTGACCTACTACCTCGGAATCGAAGTAAGTCAAGACAAGGATGGTATAACTTTGAACCAAAGACGTTATGCCTTGAAGATCTTAGAGGAGGCTGGAATGAGTGAATGTAATCCGTCACATACACCCATGGAGGCAGGTCTGAAACTGTCCAAATCTTTGGAAGAGAAGGACATTGACGCTACAAGTTATCGAAGAAACATTGGATGTTTGCGTTACTTGCTTCACACGAGACCAGACCTATCCTATTGTGTAGGTGTGTTAAGCCGATATATGCAAAATCCTAAGGAATTTCATGGAGCAGCAATGAAGCAATGTTTGAGATACTTACGGGGAACCATTACACTTGGACTAAAGTTTGGACGAGAAGCTACTAAGGTAACAAGAATCATTGGTTATAGTGATAGTAGTCACAATGTAGATCCCGATGATGGTAAAAGTACAACAGTTCATGTGTTCTATCTCGGAGGAAGTCCCATATCTTGGTGCTCTCAGAAACAAGATGTCGTGGCATTGTCCTCATGTGAAGCTGAATTCATGGCCGGTACTGAAGCAGCTAGACAAGCAATCTGGCTCCAAGATCTGCTTGGAGAAATCATTGATTCTTCATGTGAGAAGGTTGTCATTCGAATAGACAACCAATCGGCAATAGCCCTTACCAAAAATCCGGTATTCCATGGTCGAAGCAAGCATATTCACACAAGGTATCACTTCATTAGAGAATATGTTGAAAAGGGTTTGATAGAAGTTGAACATGTCCCGGGAAGTGAACGAAAGGCGGATATACTCACAAAGGCACTTGGGAGAATAAAGTTCAAAGAAATGAGAGATCTTATTAGTTTTCGTCGGCATGGAGCGAATCTCTATCAGCACCACTGTAAACAGCAACGGTCTGAGTCCCTAAACGCTTCGCATTTCTCATGATCCTGCAAGCAATCTCACCTCTGTCCGCCACCAAAATCTTCTCAATACACCGCTCCTTAGGCTGAATCGACGCTCCTACAAAAGATGCGGAGCCGGAGATATATCTCATGAGCGTTGAGTAATTTTCCCGGCGAACAATCCGCCGAAGTGCCCACACCGTACATTGATCTCGATTTCGAATTGCCGGAGTTGGTAAGAAAAAAAAAGAAACTTAAAAAGACTAGGATTGGTCACAAGGCCCATTCATACAAACTGTAAGCCCATTCAAGCGAAGCCCATTGAAGCGAAGCCCATTCTCAATCCTATATATATTTTATTCTCTTTCAGTAAGGGATATCGAATTGATATCGAGATCCAACCATCTCTGCTAATCTCTTAGGTGAATTTCTAGCTCCTTATCTCATGCTTAGGAGAATCTAAATATACATATTATGTTTTAGGAGCTATCTAAAATGTAATATTTATTTAATTCTGATTAGGTTTCTTGGTTATCTATATATAAGGATGTATCAATGTATGATACAACTTATGAGTTGAGAAATTTAAGAGAGGCTTAAGTTTTGAGATAGTTTCTTAAGCAATAAGAAGAGTTATTTTCTTAATCTTTGAGTCTCACAAATCGAATTAGAAACAAGATCCTTCTCTTTTGATATATTTTATTCTCTTTCAGTAAGGGATATCGAATTGATATCGAGATCCAACCATCTCTGCTAATCTCTTAGGTGAATTTCTCGCTCCTTATCTCATGCTTACGGACGTGTTCCTCTCTCTCTCTCGGTCGGTGATGTTTGATTTCCGTTCTAGATTAAAGGCCCAGTTTTGAATTTGATTTTTCTTTAGGTTTATAGTCTTGAATGATGGATGTGGCTGAGGCTGTAACACAGGTCTTTTGGGACATAAACAGTTGTCCGGTTCCCGATGGCTATGATGCTTGTCGCGTGGGTCCTTGTATCAAACAGTTTTTGAAGAATTCAGGCTACTCTGGTCCTGTTACCATTACTGTCGTTGGATTACTATCAGACGTTCCTAAAGACATCCTTAGAGCGATCTCATTCACTGGAATCAATCTTCATACCGGCCCCTTCGGTTATATATCTTCTCATCATTCTTATTCCTTCCCTAATTAATGGGATGTTTAGAGAGTCTCTCAAGTTTTTAGTTTCTGAATGAAACAGGTGCTTCCAAAGACATGGTGAATGTTCTCTTTGGTTGTAAATTTAGAAATAAACCTCCAGCTAATCTTATGGTCATAACCTGTCATCCAAACAGTACCTCTTATCTTCTTAACAAGCTACGATTGGAGGGATACAACACTATTTTACCGTATCCATATGATCATTGTCTTCGAGAAGCCACCTCCACTGATGCCTGGATAAATTTTCTTCTCGAAAGTGTGTGTTTGTACTCATCTCTCAAAGTCTTGTTGCGTTTTGTCGTTGAACTAGCTATGTAATTTTTTTGCTTTCCACAGATTCAGGGGCATTTGAGGAGGATAATTTCAGTGAAACGGGTGAATCTGCCAAATGGTCTTGCTCTGTGTGCTACAAAATTGGTGCCGGCCGTCTTTTTGGCCGAGGCATTGAAAATTTCATCAATCATCTCGCTTCTCCTGACCATGCACAGAAGGTATAGCCAAGTTTTTGATTGTGTCAAACAAGCTCTTACCACTAGTAGTTTCCCTTTCTCACTTTGACCCCATGCTATTGGATTTGCATTTGGTTTTCAAGCAGTTTCCCTGCTGGTTTCCCCCTTCCAAGCAGCCTCTCAAAGCCGAAGCCTGAGCTATGGCTCCCCGTGATCAAAAGGCAAGTTTTAATATCTGAAAACGTTGAGATTTCTTATCTTTCGAGAGCACAAGAAGAGGAGGAATGAGAAGAGGTTGACGTGAAGAAGATGAAGAATAAGAAGAGTACGTGCCCCTTGGTGTTGTTCTTCTCTAATGCCTTTATTATGGTGAATGGTTTGTTCTACTTGTGCGGCAAATGTTGGTTAACTTATAACTTATACTTATTTTTCAAGTCTCGTTTATTTAATAATGGAGTTTGGACATAGTAACTGGATTGTATGTTTCAAATGATCAATAATAAGACTGCGATGTTTTTATCTACCGTTGATAAAGTATTTGGAAAGAAGAAAAAAAATTCTAAACCTACAAATTTCAGAAGAAGTCGCATTCTCGTGTAGGCAAAAAAATGAACAAAATGAAAGAAAAGTATCATCGCAATTCTATCTTTTCTGTAAATTCGTCGGCAATTGTTTTAGTATCGCACACAAATGGGAGGATACACAAACAAACAGGATAAAACGACTAAATTCCGACAAGGCTGTTATCGTTCATCGCCGTCCCACTCGAAAACCTAATCTGTCCACGTGATGTTCTGGTATTGGTCATTCGCAATTCTCCGGAGTTCACATTTGTGGAGCTTTATGAAGCCATGGAAGCTCTTGTCCACATATGTAGTGAAGGTTGTGGGACAATTGGACCTCGCGATAAGGCCCTTAAAGGAAGCCAAACTGTGTGTAAGTTCCCGGCGTGTAAAGGGCTTGAAGGTGCACTTCGACATTTCTTGGGATGCAAGTCTAAGGCTTCATGTTCTTACTGCAAAAGGATGTGGGAGCTTCTTCAGCTTCACTCTTGTATCTGTGATGATTTCTGACTCTTGCAAAGTTCCTCTCTGCTGGTACAGATTGTAATCAGTTTCATTTCACATTTTAGACAACTACAATCTTCTCAGATACAGATTGTTATCATTTTCTTTAACTTGTACGTAGGAACTTCAAGATGAAAATGAAGAAACTTAAAAAGAAAGAAGAATCTACATGGCGATTGCTTGTAGAGAACATTATCACGGCAATTCTATCTTTTCTGTAAATTCGTCGGCAATTGTTTTAGTATCGCACACAAATGGGAGGAAACACAAACAAACAGGATAAAACGACTAAATTCCGACAAGGCTCAGTTTTGCATGGCGGAGAGGGTTTGTCGGAGACGAGGACAAGAGTGAGCTTAAGACCCTTTGAGGCTAAGCGTTTGCAGAACTGGGACATTGGAGTTATGCGGCCTTGTCCTGGGAAAGGCAAGACGATAACATGAGATCCTTCCCTCATTTTCTCATTTAGCTTTTGCTCTTACTGACTCTAGCTAGTTTTTGATGTATGGCTGTTGTAGATGTGTATGTATATAGTGTCGGAGACGAGAAGGACTTTGATTTGACTACGTCCTAGGTGGGGTAGGACTACAGTCGAAAAGGGACCAGGTTTCGTGGCGACCAAGATGTGTGGAAAATGAAACCCACCAATACATGATATCATAATTGTATTAGTTTATTAGTTTATCGTTAGCATGTGCCTTAATACATGTGATATAGTAATAATTTATTATATGACTCGCAACACCGTGTTTCTCAAGAAAAAACAAAACATACATTAGTTCTTTTTGTCATCATCTTCCATGAGAGAGGACCTGCATCTCTCATTCTCACCTGTGTATACTGTTGATGTTATTGCTGAGCATCATTATTGGAAGAGTTCTTAATGAGGTTCTTAAGTAATATTTAAATAATTAATTAAGATTTAAAAACTTTATTAAGAAACTATGATTTTTTGTCTTACAATGGTAAAACCCTTAATGGGGTTCTTAAATTTTTTTTTTTTAAAGATCAGCTTCATCTCAAGTTTCAGATCAGCTTTATATAATCAAAAATCAATTAGTCAATTCCCAAAATCTTCTTACTCATTCCTCAACATCCAAAATCAGAATCCAAAATCTGTAATAACATGATTTTCAACTGTGTACAATGAGATTGATTTAAAATTCAAGACTTTAGTGCATGCTTATCTCAGAATGTTAGAATCATCACTAGCAATATGAAATCAAAGGGACAAGGAGAACAAGGTAATGAAATAATGATTCAAGGCAACAAGAGAGAATGTATCATAGTTCAAAGCAGCTAAACTAAGTAATCAACCTAATACGAACGACCAAATCGATTGAAAGTGAATCCACAACCTCCAATTGAAACACTGACAGGATCATCATGTCCAGCGCCAAACTCTTCTAGAGAATCTGCAAAGGCACTGACTCCACTAGATGCCTCTCCTAAAGCTCCCCTATGACATAAAAACAATGCAATTCCTATCAAGTTCTAATACTCTTCAAGAAATAGAAATAATTATCATAGCATTCTCTATGCATGTGCAACTAAGAAAATACTAATACGCAGAGGACAGGTACATTTAGTTACTAAGCAAAAGACAAAAAGCACGAGATACCAAAACACAGAGCCAGAAATCTTAATCCTGTGGAGTTAAAGTCCCATAATTCCAATAGTTACTAATAAGTAGAATTAGAAAGGAAAACTAATCAACTAACAAAAACTTACTTCTGCCTTCAAAATCGTAACACGAAACATCATTATAGGTGCATATATTTTACACACTAAAACACAGCAAATAAGGTATAAGCATTTAGCTTCTATTGTATCACTAAACAAACCTTAAAACTAGATCAGACAAAAATTATGCTTCAAAATCTACATGGATTCTTAAGTTTCGGACTCTTTAGTTAAGATTCAACATAGCAAAAAATTTGAACAATCCAATATGTTTTCTCAACTCACTCAAAACCCAAATTTATATCTGAATTCAAGAACAACATTTCCAAAGGACTATGAAGTATCACATGAATATTCAAAAGTAAAGCAGCTAAATCTCAAAAGATTACGAAGAACACAAAAAATTAAGATTACATTTGCAAATTAATCGAAAAAGAAAAAGGTAATCAATTCGTAACCTGAACGGAGTATTTGACGGCGAGGCTAGTCACACTATCACCACGAGAAATCCAATGAGAGATAGCAAATTTCCAGATTCCGTTGTTCTCTAGAACGAACCAGAAGCTGAGGCATGCCTCGATCCTCCTGCAAATCAAATTTAGCTACATAAATACTAAATCATCGAATTAGGAAAGCGAAAAAACTAAAATTGGAAATAGGGTAACTCAAAAGTTTAAAGCTTTTAACTGAAACCTAAGGAAGATTACGATCAGAATTCAGAAGTGAGAGAGCGGTCGACATGGGAGAGCTAACGAAGCTTCGTGAAAGTCCTAAGCAGTGTGGAATTGGAATTTTTTGTCTCAATAGATCGAAGCGGGTTACGAAATTAGATTCAAAGATCAAAGGTATATGAAATTGACGCCAACCCAGCTCACGAATCGCCTGACACATAATCTCTTCAGCTTGACCATTAGCGTAAACCAGCGAAAGAGAAAGAAGCAAGAAAAGGAGAAGAAAGAAATTACAAAATTTTAACTTAGAACCGATTCTTAAGTATCACAAATAAGAGTCGTTTCTTAAGTTAAATCTTATTTTATATTAAAAATTACTATATATAAAAGGAGCTGTTTGGAGCTCCTAAAGGTATCCACGTCAGCTTTTTTAAGAGATGCTATAAGCGTGCCACGTCAGCCTTTTAGTTTTGTTTATTAACCTAACCTTTTAGTAGCTGCCTCTTCTTCTTCCTTCCTTTGATAATCGGTTTTGTTCTTCATCTGTTCTTCATCACGGTTATAGAGCTTTAGAGCTTCCCCACTTTTCGTCTTCAAATCTTCTTTAATTCTCAAGCTGTTACAAATTTTCTACCTTTTCGTCTCTTTAATTCGTCGGCCACTAATTTTGCAATGGCCAGGAGTAACGCTCTCATTATTTCGTTCTATATAAGATCCATCTACTATTGGTGTACCTTCAGACTTTATACAATAACTAACGATGTCAAGAAAAGTAATTCAACCTTCTTTCCGGTGACTTTTCAAGTCCTTGATGAGTTTGATGGAGATCTTTGTAAGGAGGAAGTTTTAGTTCGTTTGATTCATTTCTGGGAAGCCAGGAATTTTAAGAAAGGAAATATGTTGATGGGGCTTTAACTTCTTCTAATCGATACCAAGGTATGTAGATATTTTTCTATATCTATATTTTTTTATCTGAGTATGTCACTCCACATATCATATCCAAAAACCCTAACAATCCTTAAATCCTCTACAATAACAAGCTTCAGAGGCCTGATTAAGGTCGAGAATGGCCAGTGAAGGAACTGCTTCAGTCTCCTCCGACGGGTTCTGGATTGCCTGAATACAAGCCGTGTAAGATGGCACGACCTATTTCGGATACGAAAGTTTTGAGAAGCCATGGATACGGAAGCTGAGTTCGATAGGTTATTATTGTTCGAACAAATTCGTAAAGACGCAGAACAGACCTACAAGTTAAATCCTTTAGATGCCGATGTTAGTTTTCTCTAACGCTTCATGATTTCAGATTTTGTTTTGTTCGTGTCCGATTTGTGGAAAAAAAGTCAAATCTTTTTCCTGGGTTTGATATCTGCTTTGTGATTCAATGGTGGGTTTTTTCAGAACTTGATGAGATGGGGAGGAGCTTTACTTGAGTTAGCTCAGTTTCATAGTATCTCAGATTCAAAGCAAATGATTCAAGGTGCTTGAGTTTCTTCTTTTTCTTTAGGGGATTGAATGTTATAGGTTGATTTTGATTTCGATAGGTTGCTTTAGTTTCATATGTATGTTAATATGATTGAATTGGGAACATTCTCTAATTATGATTATAAATCTGTTCTGAAACTTGGAATTCTGCTATGTTTTTAGGGATTTATTACAGTTTTATTTGATTTTACTGTGTGTGTGTAGATGCCATCACAAAGCTCGAAGAGGCATTGTAGATTGACCCAAAGAAACATGATGTGGTTTGGTGTATAGGGAATTCATACACTTCATTTGCGTTTTTGACTCCTCACGAGACTGAAGCTAAATATAATTTTGACTTAGCTACTCATTTCTTTCAACAAGCTGTGCCTGAAGTTATTTGCTTCCATTCAGAATCATTATTGATACTGATCCTTTTTTGTTTCTTCTTTTTTAATGTATCATGTCATAAACGTATTTTTGATCTTTACAGCAACCAGATCATCAACTCTACCTGAAATCACTCGAAATGACGGTCAAGGTACCATATTTTACCTATATGATAGAAACCATCAGCCAATTAGAATCACGTTCATTTTGCCTCTAAACCTAATCTCAAAGTTTTGTTCTCTAATCGAAATCTTCTCTCTGTGCTACTAAACCTGTATCGATTTGAGTTGTAGATCGATTCATATAAATGGAATATTGCAGCTGAATTGTGCGTTATGCCGTTAGACTCAAACTCAAAAGTTTTGTTCTTTAATCGAATTTCTTCTCTTTTGTGCTAAGTATTGTCGATTTTTTCTGAGTCATGGAAAGATTGCATCTGAATTGTGCATAAACACAAACTTAAGTTTTGTTCTTTAATTGAGTTTGTCTCTTTTGTGCTAAGCTCAGGCTCCACAACTGCAAACAGTTGTTCACAAACATGGCTTAGGCTCACGACCATAGGGTGGCGTTGAACCGTCAGCACCGCCGATCTCACAGGTTCTCTCTTTTTATGCTTATTCTCATCATCACATTTCATTTTTCAGTACTTGATGAATACATACAACTTTTAAAATAATATGAGAAGATACGTTTGAATCTCATGATCATGTTTTGATGTCTATTTTCAAAACAGGCAGTGAGGAATAAGAAAAGCAGTGAGGCGAAGTATGATGTGATGGGATGGGTGATTCTAGCCATTGGTGTTGTTGCATGGGTCGGTTTCGCGAAAGCTAATGTTCCTGTGTCTCCTCCTAGCTAAGTAGACTCAATAAGAGATTTTGCTGGAGTTTTCAATTTTCAAGATTTTGACAGTTAGATCTTGTGTGAGAATTTTAGACACTTCACAGTTGTAATGTTTATTGATCCAAATTATATAAACTTATATAACTATTGAAGTAAAAGGAATGTCTTTTGAATTAATGTAGAGTTTTTAATTTTAAGGTTTTGAGGTTTTTCGCATTCTGATAAAATCGAGAGGTCAAACTGTGCAGGCTTTTCAAATGGTACTAACTTCATAATCCAGCAACACCCACAATAATACCGACCACAACTAATAGTTGATGAGTCGATTAAAGAGGAGTAAAGTGTGTTACACTATGTTAATGTGTTTGTTGTTACACCTCTGATTTACATAGAGGGTTATAAACCCGGTTTAGAGAATCAAATACATAATTATCCGGTTATCAAATGTGGTTTGATGTCTGTATGCTGAAATTCTCCCCTCAAGATGAGCCAAAGTTCGAGATTAAGCTCATCTTGCCAATAAGATTATAAGGAATGGAGTAGGGTATAAAGCCTTGGTGAACACATCCGCTAACTAATAAGAAGTTTTGATGTGCATTGTCTTCGATAAAACACTCTCAATAAATATAATTAAAAATATTAAAAATATAATTTGATATGTTTCAAAATAAATGAAAATATAAATGATGGATAGTTTATAGGAACGCGAAAAAGTAGAAAATATATTAAAAAGAGAAGACTACAAAAGCTGAGAAAAATAACGAGTAAAGACAATTTGATAATAAATTACAAGATGAATATAAATTAAAAGTACTATAATCAATAATGTCAATATATAATAAAAGCAAAATTTTAACGTCTAAATATAAATTACAAAAAATATAGATATAGAAATCTATTACTAGTACCAATCATGTATTTTTTATTATAATGTTAGATACAAAATCACATAATTTTTCCATATACTAGCAAAACTAAAAAAGAATAAAAAAAAATCAAATAAATTCTATCAAAACTAATTAATGCAATCATCAAATATATAACAAGGCTTATCATAATAAACATGTAAATTATGTATCTTCCACATATTGATGGAATCACATACATGATATCACTTCACTAAAAAAATGCATTTAGAGATGATTACAACACTTATGAATTGATGACCACGTTAAATTTAACACTAAAGTAAAAAACATTTTCGAGAAAAAAGTTAAGAGCTAGAGTATAAGGTCCACACATAGTCTGAATTAAGATAGGACTGAGTTGATTATAACCCAAAAAATATATTACGTCAAGGTTAACATATAAAAGAAGGTGTTAACAATTTTAATTAAGAAAAGTTTAATTTAACTAAAATTTAAGGAAATCAATGTTGTTTGGTTAGCTAAAAATTATTACCAGTTTCAAGTGAGATTTTTTTATTTTAGTTGATACCAATTCAAAATTTTGATTTGTTTGCTATTTTATTTTTATTTTATCTTCATAAAATTGTAATTTCTTAATGGTCAGAAATTGTAATATGTTTCTCATACTTCATTGTGAATAAAGATATAAATCAAAACATACTGACATATTACATTACATTACAAAGACATGATTTTGTTACAAAAATTGAAACCAAAGTTTATAGTTCAAGGATGAGTGTTATATTTAAGTAGTAGTACTATATAAATTTTGTTGGTAAAAATGTGTGAAATAATATTATCTGACTTTCTCACTTTTATACCAAAGAACTAAAAATAGAATTTTACATATATTTTCTATATTTTCTATATTTTCTCTCAAGTTGTCACATCAGCGAATATCTCATCATTTTACAACAATTGAAATTCATCAGAGTCTCTCTCTCTTCCTCATACACATGTTACTCAAATATTAATGCAACTTTATGTATAAATCAAATACTTCATGATTTAAAATTTTAGTTAAAGAGTTTACAGATTATTATTATTATTATTATTATTATTATTATTATTATTATTATTATTATTATTATTATTAAACTTAAAAATAATCAAATAAATTATATTAAAAATAATTAATTCAATCGTCAAATATATATCCAGACGTAGCATACTAAAAAAATATAAATATTGTAAAGTTGTGTATATTTCACACATTGTTAGAATCAGATACATGATATCACTTCATTGAAGAAATACGTTTAGAGATGATTATAACGCTTATGAATTAATGACCACATTAAATTTAACACTAAAGTATGAAACATCTTTGAGGAAAAAGTTCAGAGCTAGAGTATAAAGTCCTCACATAATCTAAATTAAGATAAGTCTGAACTGATCATAATCCAAAAAATATCTGACGTCAAGGTTAACATATAGAAGAGGGTGTTCACAATTTTAAATACGAAAAGTTTAATTTAATTAAAAAATTGAACGAAATTATTATTATTTGGTTTGATACAGTTATGACAAGTTTCAAGTGGGATTTTTTTATTTTAATTGATACCAGTTCAAAATTTTGATTTGTTTGCTATTTTATTTTTATTTTATGTTTCTAAAATTGTAAATTTTTTGTGGTATGTCGTCTTAATTTACAAAAATTGTAATATATTTTTCATTTTTTATTGTGAATAAAGATAAAAATCAAAATATACTAACTTAGCAAATGACAAAGACATAAATTTGTTACAAAAATCAAAATCAGAGTTTAAGATTTAAGGATGAGTGTTATATTCAAGTAGTAGTACCATATATATATATATATATATATTTGGTAAAAATGTGAGATAAAACATTATCTGAATTTTTTCTATTTATACCAAAAAACTAAAAATTGAATTTTAAACAAACTTTTATAAACTGTCAAATGTTTACCCGGACGTAACCCGAATTTTCTCCTAGTAATATTAAATAATACTTAAGAACCTTCCTAAAATACCGTAAGATACCCCAATAATCATGATCTTATGCCATTTGGATCCAAACTGGAAAGCATTAATAATAAAAGCTAAATAATTACTTAACTAGTTTTTACAATTCGAGCATCTCCATATGAGATACTCTTTTGAAATTCTTAAAACAAAAGAAAAAATATTAGTATTTTAATATAATCTAAAAAAAGTGGACCACTCAATGGACAACAAGTGTCTTAAGAAATATTTAGAAGTATCTTAAACAAAAGTGTCAAAAACCCATTCTTCTCTCTCTCCTACAACCCGAAAGAGTCGACAATATGGGTGAATAATAACTTTTTATGAATTAGAGTTCTTTTAAATGGGCCATATTATCTGGGCTCATATGCAAGCCCATTAGAATGTCTTTTGTTTTTTTTGTTTTTTTGTTTTGGCGGGGTATAAAAAAAGCCAAGGAAATTTTGGCAGCTGAAGGAGAGCACGACTTCTACCTGAGGTACTATGTTGGGCGCAGCGGAAATTTTGGACATGTGTTCCTAGAGTTCGAGTTTACACCCGACAGTAAGATTAGGTTTATTGATAACTACACGACGGGCAACCGCGATACAATTATCCGGCAGGAGGTGACTCTCCCCGTCACCGTATTAAGGGAATGCAAGCGACTCGTCTCCGACAGCGAGGTCCTTTTACTTTCTTCTGATTTACTGCCAGCGTTTTGGTCAATCTACGCCACCGCTATAGTCAATTAGGGTTTATTTTTTTGTGATTTTGATTTGATTTTGTCAATTTAGGGCATTTCCTTACGCGCAATTGGAATGTTGTTTGAAAGTTACTTAGAGAGAATACTAGTACTGTAGATTTAGAACCCTTTACTTTGTTGATGCTTTTATCATTCCGCTTTCTAGGAATAATGCACGAATTTTATACATAACTTCGTTTACTTCCATGGATGATGTTCTTTTTATTTTTGTCTGGGTAGATTTTGACTGTAAATGCTAACAATTGGCCGAAACCTGCCCTTGATGGAAGGCAAGAGCTTGAAATTTTCATGGGAAACGATCATTTCTCCTTTTTTACATCTAAGATTGGATCTCTTGCTGATGTCAAGACAAGTGATGATCCTGAAGGACTTGGCAAATTTTACAATCTCGTTCAGGTCTCCTCTCTTTCTCTTCCTACCCTTGCCTTACCATCATTTTGTAGGATAAAACATTAAGATCTTATTTTTCAGAGAGCCTAATCCCTAAACTCTATAGGGAGGTTCTACATTTAGGACTGCCTCTTTCACTGATTCACAATGTTAAACTTTAACATATAGGCTGTGGTCTTGTTATACAAATTGTTTGATGGGGAGTCATTTTCTGATGTTGCTCTCTCTCAGTGGTTCTGAAATAGTTTACATTCATGGTTGCAGGAGTTGATTCGTCTTGTTCGCCCACATGTGAATTTGGAGGACAGGATGAATCTGTTGGGAACTTCGAGGACGTTGTGACTAAAATTTGGTTGTTCTTATGTCTTTGGTTTATTGATGAGTCAATGCCAGTTTCTTGGGTTGTTAGTTTGGAAACCCTTAGTTACATTTGTATGCTGGCTTTTGCATCGAACTTTATATGAGCGTTGTTGGTATTGGAGTGGACAATGGTTTGGCTCTTCTAAGCATCGGGCTGTTGTCTGGTTTGCTAGCTATATGTAGTTCCGTTTTGACGCCACAACTGGCCCAAGCGGCTCTTTCGTTAACATCTTTAGCTAGGGCATTGACTATTCCCAAAATTATGATAATCACTATCATCATGATCACCGGTGTCAATCTTCCATCCATATAACCCATGATAACGATGATTAAAAACTTAGTTATGTTCCTCCTTATATGGTTAATCACTCTTTAACCAAGATTGCTATAGCTAGACCCTTTTAATTTAAAGTATCACTCTCCCTCTAGCTCTCTATTCTTCCTTTTTTTTTTGCTTTCTCTCTATCTCCCTTTTTCTATATGTTGTTTGTACGTGTTATGATGAAACACAGACTTAAGTGCATTTATATAGTGAACCTTGGCGTGGAATTGATTCCATTGGACAAAATTTAAATATTGATTTTATTCCTTCTTAATTTTATATATTATATATAGACTAATGTTATTTATCACGTTGCATTGGAAATTGTTTGACATGGGGTCAACAAACGACGAAATTCTCAATGATTCTTGTCCATATATGTTGTCTTTGTATCTTTAAGCCTATGATTATGAAATACCAAAATGGATGATTGAATTGAAAATTTAAGTCTTGTGACTCATAATGTGATGACTAACTAACCCCTGCGCGAGTTACAATTTACAATCCGACAAATAATTTTCAGTTTTGCTTACGACTTGTGGTTGGCGGAATACTATAAAATAAGTGGTATGTAACATACTCAAATTATGAAATAAATTATAGAAAACTATTGGTCACTCCATCAAATCGATAGTCTAATAATTCATAGTATATCTCTTAACGTGTAGTCTAGCTAGAGAAATACCGTGGATGTGTCATTTAATTAATTTTTTAATATTTTTTGATTTTTATTCTTAAATAAATTTTATAGCCCGAAATGTTTGAATCTTTCACCGAAGATGGAGTGACCAATAGTTTAACTATTTTCATAGTTTTCTCTAGTTGGTTTTCAACCTACATAGTTTTCATATGTAATCTTTTATCATAGTTTTCATATGTATTTTCATATGTAATTTTTTATCATATATAACTATTTTCATAGTTTTCTCTAGTTGTTTTTCAACCTAAGCCTTAAAGAAGAAAACACCACCATTATGAGAAATAATTCACCATTATGAAAATTAATTCTCCACTTCAATGGTATTGAATTTTGTAAGTTACACATTCAATTCCAATTGAATATGGAGTTACAAACTTAAAGAGAAAGATGATATATATGTTGACTTATTCAACAATTTGTTAATTTGGACCCAAAAAAAAAATTTCTTTGCCAAATTCTAAATCATGAGCCTAGCCCGAATATCTCATTTCTCTAATACACCAAAGTGTATCCAAGGTTTTAAGCCTTGTTATAATTTCTCCACTTTATACACAAGAGGTTCCACCTCATGTTTTCAATGTGGGACATTTTACAAATGTTACATTTTAAACTTTACAAGCAACCCACTTTTGATTTGTAAAAAATCATGACCAACATCTACACCAAACTTGTTGTCAATAATTATACACCAAATTTGTGTGATGATCAAAGCCACAAAACAATTTCAAACTTTAAAAAAAAAAAAAAAATTCAGAAAATTGTAAGTTTCTTTAAAACTAGGAAACATTGCAGGTTTATTAAAAAGCCAATTGCAACATTTAAATCGAATCTCCAATGAGAATTCGATTGGTGTTTCTCTTTTTGCAAAAAAAAACAAACTCGAGGCTCGCAAGCTCTCGCCATAGTGAGTATTGAGTTTATCCAATCGAAATTGGTAAACAAACTCTGAAACGTGTGATCACACACAAGCTCTCGTTATCCGTTTATGAAATCTCAATTTCAATACGGCATCAGTCTACGCATAATGCGCTAGGCACTGGCTAGTTCATATGTGGTAGACCACTCCCAAACTGAATTTGGGGTGTCGACTCACTTACATCGTCTTCATGAACACCACCTCCAATGGTTCTATTACCGAGTGGAGAACCATTACTGTGATCGTCAACCAAAGCCTGGTTGTTGTTGTTAGCCATACTTAAAATTGAATATGTTCATGAGTAAACAAAACGAATAAGTATACTAAACAAAAAACCATAAACTAAAATTCAATATATTATGCAATAATAAACAAGTTAAATTGCATAACCAATATAAATTATCTAGATCGACGACAACGATTGCAATTTTTTTCTTTCTTACGTAAACAATCTAAGTAGATAATTCATCAATTTAAGCAAAATATAAATTGCATAAATTAGAATAAGCAACCTAGATATGCATCAATATATGCAGGATACAAAAGAATAAATTGCAGAAATTAATTAAAAATATTTGATTAGAAAATATCAATACTCCAAGTCTCTAACGGAGGTACGAGTTCCTGTTCTTGAGAGAACTTAAACAATTAATCAACTTTTCGTTAGTATAATAACGAAAATTAAAGAATTAAGACTGTAGGACCACAATTTCTACGATATAGCAAACTGAAAAATTGTTATACATAATGATAATATCTATAATTGAAAATTATAATACTCGATACTAATATCTTATGAACCAAGAACGATTTATGCGGAGGCGAGACACTCTTTTCTTAATTCTTTAATTGTCCGTAGTGTGACGGTTTGACGCAATCAGAATCCCAGGATACAACCGCACCATCTTCTGATTTGCACCACTCAAAATCAGAAGACTAACGAACGCTAGAGTTGTGTGTATTCTCAAGACTCAGAAAAAACAGAGAGAAGAGACATGAAGGTGATTTTCTTGTTTTGAATGAATGAGATTGACCATTGTTGTCTTTCTTGTTGTCTCAAAAACGAAGAAACTATTTCTTCTACCTTTTTATTTGCAAAAGCAAAACCGCTCCATTAATATGAGCATTCATGGAGACGTAAATTCAATGTCTGATTTATGGCCATTAATTCGCAATGTTGAAAGGAATAGATATTTGTTTCTCATGTTGACTAAATCAAACACAAATATCAAAACAAATATGAGCTAAAAATATGAGGTATTAAGCATCTATCTCATTTACCCAAACTCAAACCTAAGCCTAACCCGGTTTTGTTTGGATATGTTTTCTCTCTTTTACAATGGTGTCAAGGCTTTGAGCCTAGACACAAACATCCTCCCTTATATATTAGAAGATTTTCTTCATGTTTCTAATATGAGACTATTTCTTATTTGTTCAATTTGTGGTATTTAAGCAACCAATTTTAGACGTTCATTTCTCATTCAAATGACCTTTAATTTAAAAAGTTGATCGAAAAAGTAAATCGATGCAACTTTTATAAAAATAAGTTCTAACACTTTCTCTTGACAATCTTCGTCTTCCCAGATGAATTCATCGACCGTGGATGAAAAGTAGATCTCTAACGGAGAAGATCCTTGTCGGAGAATCTTGACCTCGGCATCGACACTGAAATCTTCAGCTTCTGGTTTGTATTTGATATAATGGTCGAGTTCCGTCACTTCAAAGGGAGGATCCGCCATGATTAGTTTGAGAAAAGATTAAACAGAGTTTATTTTTTATAATTGATATAAATCTGGTTGGTGTGATTTGTGTGTGTATGATGATCTAGTGCCAAATTGACAGGTGTCCTTAGATATATATATATAGCCAAAACATTGTAATTGGTTTCTCTTTTTCCTTTGTTTATCTATATATGTAACTTTTATTTCCTTTTCTTTTATGTTTCATATTTTCTTAAAACCCTAAAACCTGCAAATTTCGTTTTTTATTTGAGACTATTTTTTTTATTGTGAACTTATTATAAACAATCTAGAGGCCAAGTACAGTGTATAATACAATTAGTTTCTTATTTGCATCAGACAATGAGATATATATAGTAGCAGATCGTATACAGGGTATTATTATATAGATACTGTATAATACACGGTATTATAGATCAATTAGTTTCTTATTTGCGCAACGTTATCCCATATACTTTGAATCATATATACAAAAACTCGCTAAAATCTCAAATTAAAATTTATCAGAAAATATAAACATGATTGTAATTTGATGGCTTTATCATTTTTCAATTCAATTTCGATGAATCATTTGCAACAATGTTAAAATTAATCAGATTCTTGCAACATTTGGCCTTGCTTGGCAGATAAGAAATAAAAGGATGGTAATAACAAAAGCCCTAAACCCATAAACAATAAAAAAAATCAGACAAAGCTTCCCAAGCATTCTACTAAACAATCACACCATAAAGAATTCAATACTTCTTTCCAAGAATGATACCTATAATGACAGACACAAGAGCCACTCCAAGTACAATCTTCAATGTCATGAGATGCGATGTTTCAGCTTTTTGAATCATAACGTGCCCTGAAGAAGACGACGCATGCAAAGGAGAAACATCTAAGTTCTCCTTGCTCATAAGTTGCTTTGGAGTTGAGACAGATAAGTCAATGTCTCGAGATTTCACTTCTACTTTTTCTTTTCCCATAGACTCGGTTTCCTGCAAGTTTGGTTTCTACATAAACAGAGCATTTCTCGACATTTGAATAGTAAAGAAACAGGTGGTTTACAGAAATGATGTTATGTATATATGTCTGACCTTAGATTTAGCATCTGCGAGATGCAGTTTATGTTCAAGCTCTTTGACCATCGATTCAAGATGAACGATAATAGATTTCTTAGCATCAAGCTCCTCTTGTGATTTCTTTAACGTAGCTTCCAACTCTGAATGCTTCTGAGAAACCGCTTCTTTCTGAATCCACCACAACATAAAAATCAAAACTCAAGAAAATACCAAGGACGATTAGATTTTTGCCTTTTTAGCAACAGACTCAAGAGCTTATAATTCCGAAATGGTTTTCTGAAGTTAGAAGAAGCAAAAGAAAGATTCGTTAACCTGTTCAGAAATGATAGCGTGCGAAGCTTGAAGCTCTTTATGTAGCTGCATTGCTTGCTCGTCCAGCACATCTCTCTCACTCTCCTTTTGTTCATGTTCATGCACTTTTGAGGTCAGTTCTGCAACTTTTTCGACCTGACAAAAACACCAAGAAACATCATCATCAATCAGTGAGCAAGTATTCAATATATATCGCATAAGTGTTACCTCATTATTACCTCTTCTTTCAACTGAGCTTCGACTTCTTTCAATTGTATTTCTACTTGTTTATAGTTTGACTCCAACACCGATTTTTCAGCAGCCACGGCACTAAGCTTCCCCATTTCGGATACCATAGCATCGGATTTAGACTTGTCTTCTTGGAGTTTTTCTTGAAGCTTTACGAGCTCATTCTTTGTGCTTTGATATATCTCATTGACTTGGTTATTCTCTTCTTCAAGGGAAGAGATCTACAACAGAATATAGTGACATTTTTTCATATGATCAGATTGTTTATTAATACTTGCATTTTTATATTAATTTTTAGAATGTATATCTACCTGTGATCGTAATCTTCCTCTTTCAGAAGTAAGTTGTTTTGTTAGATCATCTATAGCTGTCTGAAGCACTTTGGCTGTCTGATCTTTCTCAGCCTCTAAAGCAGAAAGCTTCGCCTGAAAATCGCCGGTCTCTGGCCCATGATTTGCTAGTTTCTGGTTCAGCTTTATATTCACTTCAGCCAAATCTCCATTTTCTTTCTCAAGCTCTTCTATTGTAGATTCGAGAGTCTTGAGTTTCAATACAGCCTCTTCTAGTTAGTTTTTTATCTCCCCTTGTGCGACAGTAGTGTGCTATTCACTCTCCTCATCGTAGTACTCTTCTGTGTATCCGTAGGTGTCACTTGTTAGTGTCATGCTCGAAATAGTATTCTTCATAGAACTGTTCCTTTGTGTCTTCATGCTCACCATTTTGACTATTCTCAAGTAACTCGTTGGCCACTTGTCGCATTAACCTTTCTTTGATTCGGTCTCTGATGGCAGTTCCCTAAAACATACACAATTTGTTCTGTGGCACATCAGTCAGAAAGTTCACAAAAATATAGCTAGGAAAGTGGGCTCGATTAGACATTTCAAGGAATCCAGCTACACAACGATCTGCATTCCCAACTCCACTCGTTACGGAGCATTTTCACAGTTTGGTTCTGAAAGAACTAAAACGGGTTTTGCAGTCTTCGTTGTGATCGCCGGCGATGTTACTCATATTCTCCGATGGGTTTGCAAAATTCTCGAGGAATGTGCTCATGTGAGTGAATGTGCAGTTAATGTTTAATTTACGTCACACAAAAAAATAAAAAATAAATAAATGGCTATATTAAATTGAACCGAACTGGTTAGGTCCGAAACCGGAACAGTTTTAATCGTGTTTAAGAAAACATTTTACTCTCGGTTCAGCAACAAAATCTTGCAACTGTTGGGACCTTTTCTCTTAAGTATTTATTTGCACCCTTCCCTATTCATAAGCTCACAGTCTTATAGGGAGAACGTCCATGCAAGATTATATCTCACACGAGATTTCTATTTTATGAACCTTAATTTCTATTTTATCTTAAGTTTATCATAAGGCTTTGGACATTATTGGACAGTATATAGTCAAATAATCAATCAAGAAAGTTTAAATGTGTACTCAACTTTTTTAAAGGTCTATTGAATCTGCATATATTGAATTATAGTTGTATAGACTAAATAAAGAGTAATTTCTATCTAAAATTCTGCTCTGTTTCTTTTTGCATAGTGAAATAAATTTAACAACAAAACAACATTGGAGCGGAACAGAGTTTTTGCTTGATAAATGATTATCATGAAATTCTATATAGTGGTTATAAGTATATGAATACCTTTTCTCTATTTTATTTTTTTGTTATGTACGTTATATTTGTATTAGCATAATCACTTTACTAGAAACTCTAGAATCATGAAAATTGTATGTCATTTATTACCCTTTTTTTTTAACCTGTGAGATAAGTAGTTATCATATCGACAATCAATATGGGATCTCTAAAATGATACGTACACTTTTAAAAAAAAATCTAGTACAACTTTCTAAAATGAGCCGTTTTGGTTGGTCGATCGAGATTGTTTAATATTTTTGAGAAAGCAAACATTAGCAAAGGGTAATTTGCAAGGCATTCCAACAAATCCTTACACTTCATGCAATTTCATAATTTTCACTTTTTCGTATAAATAACTATCTCTTTTGCATTCTCCTATTCATTAAGTTCCTTTTATCCCTTTCCCTCTCAAACCCCTAAAACAACCAAGTAAAATTTCACAAATTATCTTCTATTTTCCAGATATCACATATACCAAAAGATGAAACATAGAAGACTTTCATTATCTGTATCCATAGATATTGCCATAATTGCAATATTAGTATCCAAAACTCTCTTGAAAACGGATCCTGAAGCTTTTATGCGCAGTCCTTTTGATATTTTACGTGGTATCAAAGCAATATCATATTCAGTCAAAATATCCTTTTCTGGTCACCACCATAATCATCATCATCACCGTCATAAACCTTCGGATACCAAAAAGAAGGATTAATATGCGATGACTTTCCCAAAAATATACCACCATTGGACACGGACACAACGTCCTATCTCTGCGTGGATAAGAACGGTTGCTGCAATTTCACGACGGTGCAATCGGCCGTGGACGCAGTAGGGAATTTTAGTCAGAGAAGGAACGTGATTTGGATCAACTCCGGAATGTACCAGTATGTTGTTATCGAAAAATTTAGTTACTAAAATTCCAGTTAACAAATATATGTACATAAAGTAACTGATATATTTATTTTTGCATGGTAGTGAAAAAGTGATTATTCCGAAGACTAAACCAAACATAACGTTGCAAGGACAAGGGTTCGAGACTACGGCCATAGCATGGAACGACACGGCCTACTCAGCTAATGGTACTTTTTACTGTGCCTCGGTCCAAGTCTTCGGTTCTCAGTTCGTCGCTAAGAACATTAGTTTCATGGTAATTTAATTAATTTATCAATGGCCATAAAACAATCAACATATTTTAATTAAATAAAATGGTTAGAAACAAGGGTATCTTCTAAGATCAAACAGAGATGCATATTCTGATTTTGAGGTTCGGATTTGTTCGTTTCATTAACCATCAAGTATCAATAGAAACCGGTGATCAGTTGTTTCGATTTAGTTCTGTTTTATCTCTCAGCTTTTGTTCTGTTTGGTTACGATTTGTCCGAATAAGTAAACTATTAAACCAAATCGCTTTATCTTTTCTTTTCTACTAGGTTTTCTTAATAAGTTTTGTTGGTACGTACGCTTCCGTTTGGTTAAATCAGATTAGGTATACCTACTACCTAGTATCAACAAGGCTAAATTGAAATAACTTTGGTGCGATAGAACGTGGCCCCGATACCAAAGCCAGGAGACGTAGGAGCTCAGGCGGTTGCAATAAGGATCGCCGGAGATGAATCGGCGTTCGTGGGATGCGGTTTCTTCGGAGCTCAAGACACTCTTCATGACGATAGAGGTCGTCATTACTTCAAGGATTGCTACATTCAAGGCTCCATCGATTTCATCTTCGGCAACGCTAAATCTCTCTACCAGGTATGTATGTACATATTATTTATGTTTTTGGTTTAATGCTGGTTAATTAGGGTTTCGATCCAACATGTCCATTAATTTTAATGTGGTGTAAGCGTAGGACTGTCGAATAATATCAATGGCGAACCAACTGAGTCCAGGGTCAAAGGCGGTCAACGGAGCCGTGACTGCAAACGGTCGTAGTTCCAAGGACGAGAACAGAGGCTTCTCCTTCGTCAACTGCTCAATCGGTGGTACTGGTCACGTGTGGCTCGGTCGTGCATGGAGGCCTTACTCACGTGTCGTCTTCGTTTCCACTACCATGACTGATGTTATTGCATCGGAAGGCTGGAATAACTTCAACGATCCCTCTAGGGACGCGTAAGTGTACAGAACTCGAAATTTCAATAAATATTGTTTTGTTAAGTAAGGGTAGTGACATAATGTTTTTGTTTAGGACTATATTTTATGGAGAGTACAATTGTTCGGGTTCGGGAGCTGATATGTCAAAGAGGCCACCGTATGTTCAGAAGCTTAACGAGACTCAAGTGGCTCTATTCATTAACACTTCTTATATTGATGGAGATCAGTGGTTACACTTCTTATATTTTTGTTTAAAATGTCAATTTCGGATCTTTTTTTTTGTTAAATAATACTACACTTGCATCATCACTCTGCATCTGGTCGCCGGTGCTTTTAATTATTTTCTTAGTTAATTTTGTTTATGATAATATTTTCGTATCTATTCTTTTTGCGTTTTCCTTGCGAAAATAGTTTCTAAAACATTTACTTTACACATTTCTTAAGAGAGAGCCACTAGTTTGGTGGGCATTTAATGTCTTTTATTTGTTGGGTAGTCTTTATTTATTGACATCATAAAGTCATAAACTAATACTACGTACTATTTTTCACCGTAAATATATCAAATATTCGTTATATTGTGTAAATACTTTCCTCAGTTGCTATCCTTTCCCCTAAAATGGTACATTGAATTTGAACATTGCGTCAATGTCATATGACACAGACAAGATCACACACACACACATATATATATATATATATATATATATATATATTGGGATAATGGGTTTTCAAATAAAAATGGGATTGTCGATCATCAAATATGATTACATAGATGAATATGATTAATTATGTGTAATGATTGATCATCAAATATTTGGTTACAACTTCTGCTTGGATCTTGGTCACATTGTAATTTGTATGATCATAAAGGTATTAGACTCTTGTGATATACGGACGTTGACATTTATTTAGAGACCTCTAAGCCTTTTTAAGAAAATATTTTAGAGAATGTTGTTGGCATTAATAAATCTTATTAATAATAAAACAGAATAAAATGATGTAGATATGCCTCTCTGCCGTCACAAAGAGATTATCTTATCTTGTTTGTTATATTTTATATAATCTCTGGGGAATTGGTTTATCTTTCTTGCAAGCTAGCTTCTTTCTTTTTAAAAATGATGTAGAAATGTTCAACTGAACTTGATCATATTTCTTGTTGATGCAAGAAACATAACTCAAGAAATATGGTGATTATTGAGTCTTTAACGTGTGACATTTCTTTCATATACAAAATATACTCTTTAAAACCATTTTAAAGCCTTAATTTCTCATCGGTTGCAGAACACATATAATAGGAATTGCCTAATTATAGTAATGGAAGAAGCAACAACAGTGAGTTCCGAGGTCCCTCTAGTTAAGGTAATGATCTTCTTTTGTTAACTTGATGAAAATTTTGCTAAAGTTTTAAACATTTTTTTCTTTGCTCATTGAACATAGATGTCATACCAAAGAATTTGGATCAATTGTCTAATTTTCCAATAATACGCAGAGAACTATAACTCTTCAAGATTCAAATACAAAAATATAACTCCATTGACTTTAAGTAGGATTAAAGATATGGCAAAGGAAGATTTTAGCTTTTCTTACAAGGCTTTAAGTATGATAGAAACTATTTTTTTTTTTTTTTTAACTTATTCTTGGAGAAGATTAAGTATTGTGACGATTTATTACACAGGTCGTGAATGAAGAAGTGAGAATGGAAGATAGTGTTATGGAGAAAGAAGAGGAAGATACAACATTTGATGGTGGATTCGTAAAACTTGAGAAAGAAGGGAACTGAAACGGTATGAATCAGAGAAACCTCTTTTGAAAGACGAGCTTTTTTCGACGAAAGTGAAATTAGAAGATAACGAAAAGAAGCATGAAGAGATGAAAAAGAAGTTGCAAGAGCAAATTTCTGAAGGGGAAGCAAGACACAGCTCACAGTTGAAGTCTTTGGAAGATGCTTTGCAGTTACATGGTGTTAAACATAAGGAATTGACTGAAGTTAAGGAAGCTTTTGATGGGTTAGGCATTGAGGTTGAGAACTCGAGAAAGAAGATGATAGAGTTAGAGGAAAGGCTTAGACTTTCTGCTTTAGAGGCAGAGAAATTTGTAGAGCTGCAAAAGCAAAGTGCATCACATGCTGACCAACTTGAAGAGAAACTGAAGATTTCAGATGATAAATTCTCCAAAACAGATGCTCTTTTGTCTTAAGCTTTGTCCAAAAACTCTGTTCTTGAGCTAAAATTGAAATCTCTTGAGGAATTATCTGAGAAAGTATCTGAACTATCATCTGCTTTGATAGTGGCTAAAGAGGAAGAAAAAAAGTCGACAAGTCAGATGTAGTAATACCAAGAAAAGGTAACTAAACTGGAATCTTCTCTGAATCAATCATCGGCAAGAATCACAGAGCTTGAAGAATATTTGAGAATTGCTTTGCAGAAAGCTGCAGAGCATGAAGATATTGGAATTGTAAGTACTCAGCGCAACGTTGAACTGGAAGGTCTGTTCCAAACATCTCAGTCAAAATTAGAGAAAGCAAAGGAAAAATTGAAAGACTTGGAGGCATTACAAGTGAAAAACTCGAGTCTCGAAGCTGCTTTAAACGTTGCAACAGAGAATGAGAAGGAATTGTCGGAAAACCTTAATGCTGTGACAGAGAAGCTGAAATCTGCTGAAGAGAAACTTGAGAAGCAAGCAAGAGAAATCGATGAAGCTACCACAAGAAGGATAGAGCTTGAAGCTATGCATAAACACTCAGAACTTAAAATCCAAAAGGCAATGGAGGATTTCAGTAGCAGAGATACAGAGGCCAAGTCTTTGACTGAGAAATCGAAAGATCTCGAGGAGAGAATAAGATTATATGAAGGGAAATTGGCTGAAGCATCTGGTCAATCGCTTTCTTTGAAAGAAGAACTCAATCAGTCGTCCGCAGAGAATGAATTACTAGCAGATACAAACAACCAGCTCAAGATCAAGATTCAAAAACTTGAGGGATATCTGGAATATGAGAAAGAAACTGCAAATGAAAGGTTTAATCACAAAGACACAGAAGCTAAAGACTTGATGACAAAGTTGAAATCCCATGAAAACCTAATCGAGCAGCACAAAAGGCAGATTCTTGAAGCATCTGGAGTTGCTGATACAAGAAAAGTGTGTAAGGAATAATTCCTTTTCCTATTATGTGGTCTTATAGTTACTCGTTTTCTATTGGAATAATGTTATTCCTTAATATATTTGGTAACCAAATAAATTGGTAATAAATGAGTTTTTCCTAATCAATCTCTACTTTGATGGACGGTTGAGATTAAATCTTATGGAAATCCTAAAGAGGAATTAGGTCCTCTCTCCGCCTATAAATATATGCCTTTAGTCCATCATAAAGGCATCCCGAAAAGAATCTCAGAAAGACAACACATAGAGAATAGTTCATAGGCAAGGGGGGAGAAACCTAATCTCCTAAACTAAAAGATCAGGACTTCAGGAAACCGTTCATCAAGAAATCTCGACTACAATGAATGGAGGTACTCCGCTAACCCTCCTTTGTAATTCTGTCATGTGATTAATCATGTTGCTTAATCGATCTTAGGGTTCATGTAAATTACACTTACATGTGGTATCAGAGCAAAGTTATAAGCATATGATTAATTCGTTAATTATGATAGAATTAGAGATCTGCATGAATTATGCACAGCTTTAGTAGCAACACTTCCAAAAAGACATGATATAAACATCATATTTCTTGTTGCAAATATGGCTGGAAAGGAGAGTAATAATACAAATTTTGATTTTTAACTAATACACTGAGTTCTTACCTTATGTTCCACTCATTATCATCATGGAGTGGACCTTCTTCGATTGCTGTGGATGCATCAGCTTCCATCTTAGCTTTAGCAGCAGCGTCCCTTTCTGATTTCGCAAGCATGTATTCTTTCTGTATTTTCGGAATTTTATTTTATTTCACCAGAACATGGATAGAAACAAAGGCGCAAAACAAAGACGAGCTGAGATAGTTTTATAGTTGCATTTACTCTCAAGTTACCTGCCGCTCTAGACAAGCTACATTCGAGCATTGTGGATTTGGTCTCATTTTCATGGTTGGGAAAAAATCCTTCAGTGAATTGTAACCCTGTGGGATCAGGTAACAAGCATGAAATTAGTAAGCTTCAAATGATTCAAATAATAATATTCTGTGATAAACCATAAAGTGTTAAATGTGAGGAGAGCTGGAGGAAGCAAAGCCTTTTACCAAGTATGGAGAAACTTCACCAAAATTTAGTAAGAACTTGAGAGAGTTTTGAACCAAAAGCCCCGCAACAACACCCTAAATTGACAATCAAACAAGAGTCTTATAACATAAATAGAGCTTAAATAAACAAAGGCATTGGCAACAAATGTGATAAATACTCAATATAGCCAAATTTTCTTCAACCGTATTGTAAGGTGGTTTAAAATTACCATAGTAGTTGGCAGAGATGCAGCACAGACCCCTTCCCGCTTAAGTGTCTGTTCATTAATTCCAGATGCCACAACCTACCACAAAAATAATACAATCCTTGGATCAGTATTCACAATACCCTGGATCACAGAATCCTTAAATTCACCCATATTCCCCTGAACATTCCTCAAGCATTAAGGCAGAGTATGATAGGTTAGAGTTGTAAGGGCGATATAAGATGGAAAAAAAAAAAACATACTAGGGGAGGTGCACAAGTAAAACAAGCAGTTTCTCAAAGAACCAAGTGTTGTATGTGACCTGAAACTGCATCCTTGGATACACCTGCACAAAATATCACCTTCTTTGTTAGCCAAAAGACAAATCATACATTTTTCAGAAAATAACTCATACTATTAAAGCCAAAAGTACATATAAATATTAGCTTGTCATACTATTTACCTGACTCCATCCATGTTTGACGTAACTCATTACATGCCTATATATCAAAGGAGAAACTCGTATCAGAGCCAATCTGGAACATGTGTATATATTTACTATTCATAGGCCTAAACAAACGGTGTGTAACTAATTGAATCATGTAGATTATAAGATCTAAATGCTCTATGGTGAAGTAAGAACTATGTGGAATTCGTAACAAAAAGGCCATTTTTTCGAAAAAGAAGTAACAACTACCTGGTTGACAGCCATCCTTGCTTCATAGTTATCGACACAACTCAAAACAAGATCCACACCACTGCCCTCCTTGCTAAGACAAAATGACTTGTTCGTCAAGCTCGACGTGAAGGTTTCAAAGCCTTGCACTGTTGTTATGTTTATTGTGAAACTCTAGAAGAAGAAAAAAGAAATAGCGTAAATTAATGACCCTAGAATACCGTATGTGTGAAACTAATAATTTTCTGCAGCAAAGAGCAGAAATAATAAATTACCTAGAAAGAGCCTAAGGATACATACATCATACACCATAGACATACATCATACATCATACACCATAGACTTCAAACATAATCAACACATAATTTTCAATTATTGAATAAACATGATAAGAATTTATGGTGCTCTTGTGAGCAGTCACCATAATCTTGAAAAAAAAAATCATGATATTCACAAAACGTTAACGAGTAATGTATTGAATTATTTAGACTAAGTTATCTGTGGATATTCTTAATCTACACAAATACAAATAATCCATGATTTATTGATCATATCTAATGTTTATAGTCTACATGTGGGTAACTAATTATCACAAAGATATATCAAAATAGTGGTTTCTATATGCAATCATTCTAAGGTAAGGTCATTGTAGTGATATCCAAACCCTAATTATGCACTTTTAGTGAAACTTACTTTCTGTGCGAATTATGCACAGATTTGTAGAAAGATGCTACTAAAGCTGCCTCAAGTTCAGGTAATTTCAACATGGGGACTCCATGTGAAAATGTATCTATGTGAAAATGTATCAAATTATCTGTGTACATATGAATAGATACATTGCCTGAAGGGCTTACCCGAGAGCTTCCAGCTGCAGATGAGTATGAGAAAGAAATAGCCATAGCCTCAGGGTCAGGAGAAACAGAGGAAGATGACCTTGAAGATCTGAAGAAACAGCTCGAAGCTCTTATTGCTGCTTGACTAATTATTTTCCAATTATTTTTTATATTTTTGTGTTGCTTGAAGCAATAAAATAAAACAGATATATTGAGGTAGATCTTTTCCTTAAGTGAAAATTTATATATGGAGGTAGATCTTTTCCTTAGTGAGTTTGGTTGGTCTAAAAGGGAATGTTTGTTGTTGTGGATATCTATGTGGAGCAGACCCGGCGTTGTCGGGCCAGATATTTTGATGCCACAGCCATGTGTGAACGAAGGATCCTAGATGGTCTATGAGTCGAAGCAGCTCCCAGACAGAGTCGTGCCTCATGTACAAAAGTAAAGGCATTTGTCTAGGGCCACATATTTTTTTAAGATCAAAATGCCACATTTTAAACGATTGCTTTAATATATATTTTTAATAGTATATATGAATTCTTTTTTTTTTTTACTTTAATACACAAAATATTAGCTTTTTAGGAAAGAACTAGTTTTGGATTTAGCAAGAATTTCACTTTATTTTATTTAGAGAACCATTTTTGTAGCCAGGATCACTAGAAGCTCAGGTAAAACCATAGCTATGGCTTTGAGAGAGGGAGAGAGAGGGAGAAATAGAAGAGTTAATGTGTTGGAGAAGCAAAGAGGCTGCAGAGATGATTTATATAGTAGTGATGGTGATAGGCGAGTGCAAAGGTGGTGTGAAGGTTGACCCTTTGTTTTTGTTTTTTTTCTTTTTTTACACTTTTTTTTTTGGTTAACCCACACACCTCGCATTAACTATATGTAGGTTTTTAAATTATTAACTTAAGGATCAAGAAAATAAGGAAGAGAGTTTGGTGAATATTTTGTGTGTTTATTTCTTATGTATTATCTATAATTTACAACATACAACATATATATATACACAATGTTTACAAAGTCTTAGTCAACCTTGGTACGCTAAACTTTCAACCTTAGTGTGCTAAACTTCTTTTTTTGACTTGATAATCAACCTTAGTGTGCTAAGCTTCCTTTTTTGACTTGATAATCAACCTTAGTGTGCTAAACTTCTTTTTTTGACTTGATAATCAACCTTAGTGTGCTAAGCTTCCTTTCTTGACTTCAAATCAACACTCCCCCTCAAGATGGCTGGCCTATGGAGATCCATTAAGCCCATCTTGCCATGAAGCTCATTGCATACTTTAGAGGTTGTTGCCTTAGTAAACACATCTGCAATCTGATCTGAACTCTTCACATATGAGAGAAGTATTACTCCTCCTTGAGCCTTCTCTCTAATGTAATGACAATCTACCTCAATGTGTTTAGTCCTTTCATGAAAAACAGAATTAGTAGCAATATGGATTGCCGCTTGATTATCACAATGCAACATAATCGGTTCAAGCTGTTCTATTCCAAGATCCTTTAAGAAGTTCTTAAGCCACATTAGCTCACTGGTTATGTTTGCCATGGCTCTATACTCAGCCTCAGCACTTGATCTTGAGACAACCTTTTGTTTCTTACTTTTCCAAGTCACTAGGTTCCCTCCAACAAATGTACAATAACCAGTTGTGCTCTTTCTATCAAGCTTGTCCCCAGCCCAATCTGCATCACAATATCCGACAATATCTGAGTTACCATTGCAACCCATCCATATACCTTTTCCTGGTGCACCTTTGATATATCTTAGGATCCTCTCCGCCATTTTCCAATGGTGTTTAGTGGGTGCTTTCATGTGTTGACTCACTTGGTTAACTGCAAAGCAAATATCTGGTCTAGTAAGTGTCAAATAGATTAACTTACCCACCAGCCTTTGATATTGCTTTACATCCTCAACGATCTCCCCCTCAGGTTCATCCTTGTAGTTTTCTTCTATGGGAGTTATGGCTGATTTAGACCCTAGCTTTCCTGTTTCTTCCAAGAGATCTAGTGCATACTTTCTTTGAGTAAGGAATAACCCATCATCGAATTTGCACACCTCAATACCAAGAAAGTATTTGAGCTCTCCCAAATCTTTAATATCAAATGTAGCTTTAAGGAGGTCTTTGATCCGCCTAACACCATCACAATCATCACCCGTGATTATTATATCATCAACATAGATGAGAATCACTACCATACCTTTCTCTCCTTTAGTTGTGAACAAGGTGTGATCAGCCTCTGATCTCTTAAAACCATCTTCAAGTAGGCAAGTGCTTAACTTTTGGTACCAAGCTCTTGGTGATTGTTTGAGTCCATAAATCGCCTTGTTAAGTTTACACACTTTGCTGCCTTGATCGAATCCCTCAGGAGGTATCATGTACACTTCCTCTTCTAAGGTGCCTTGGAGGAAAGCATTCTTTACATCCATTTGCCAAAGATCCCAAGACAGGTTTGTAGCAATGGATAAAAGAACCCTTACCGAATGTAGCTTAGCAACCGGAGCAAACGTTTCAGTGTAGTCCACTCCATACTCTTGTGTGTATCCCTTAGCAACGAGTCTGGCTTTATATCTCTCTATTTCTCCTGAACTTGTGTATTTTATGGTATACACCCATCTACACCCAACAAGCTTCTTCTTGTTTGGTTTCTCAACCAAATCCCAAGTTTCATTCTTCTTCATAGATTCCAACTCTTCTATCATAGCCTTTACCCAAACCTCACTCAAACATGCTTCCTCATATGAGTTTGGAACTTTGTGCTGATCAATCTTAGATAAAAAGGCTTGATGCTTACTTGGAAATGAAGCAATGGAACATACACCTTGAATTGGATGAGCAACCGCTTTGTTGTTGTAGTAGACTCTTGTATTTTTCCAATTCTCAGGACCATATCTTATTCTTTCACTTCGCCTTAAAGGTGGAGTAATGAGAATTTCTTCATCTTCAAGATCGGTTTCTTCGGAGTTGTCTAAGGTCACTTCCTCTTCTCCACTATCCTCAACTGATTCTAGAGATACTTCTTCATCATTAGTATCCCTTTCATCAATATGTTCTTCACCCAAGGATTCATTCTGCCCATCACCATCATGTGATGTGCTTTGATCGCTTTCTATAATAGGTATTGGAGATTCTTTTGGACCAGCAAGAGTGGTTAGGCCATCCATCAAGGCTCGCAAAACTGATGCTCTATCAATGGAAGATGTGAGATCCTTCAAACTGTCCCAATTCTTCTTCTCAAAGAATCCCTTCTCTTCATCAAATCTGACCTCTCTAGATACATACATCCTCTTAGCCTCAGGATCATAGCACTTGTAACCTTTCTGAGTGGTAGAGTAACCAATAAACATACACCTTGTACTCTTCGCCTCAAGTTTGTTTCTCAAACTATCTGGTACAAACACAAAGCAAACACAACCAAAAACTTTGAGATGGTCAATGACTGGTTTTGATTTGTTAAGTACCTCATATGGAGACATATCCTTCAATTGCCTCGTTGGCAATCTGTTGATTAAATAACAAGCTGTCATCACAGCATCTGCCCAAAAACTCTTTGGAACTCCCTTGTAAAACATCATAGTTCTAGACACTTCCATCAAGTGCCTATTCTTGCGTTCAGCCACTCCATTCTGCTGAGGAGTGTATGCGCATGAGGTTTGATGAACAATTCCATGGCTGCTCACAAACTCTTTAAACTGATTACTCAAGTATTCTCCACCGTTATCACTTCTCAATACTTTGATCTTTGTCTTGTATTGAGTTGCCACATAATTGTAAAACTTGGTGAATGCTTCAAACACATGGCTTTTGGAAGGCAGAAGAGTAACCCAAGTGTACTTGCTTTTCTCATCAATGAAGGAAACAAAGTACTTATATTGATCTTTGGAAATACATGGAGCTGTCCATACATCAGTGTGAACTAAATCAAAACACTCATTATACACGGTGGATGAGTCATGATAAACGGTTCTACACTGCTTTCCCAAAACACATGCTTCACAAACTTGATCATCTTCAATCAGATTTGGCATGACCAGCTTAAGAACCTTGGAGTGAGGGTGACCAAGGCGAGCGTGCCATGTGGAGCTAGAACTCCGAGAATCCGAGGCCAAGTTTGCTTCTACAACAGATTGCTTGTTGTTCAAAAAATCCAAAACATAGAGACCATCTTTGGCGCAACCTTCTCCAATGGTCCTTCCCGACTTAATGTCCTGAAACCATACATCATGAGGAGCAAACACAGCCAAGCAATCTAAATCCTTAGTTGCTTTTCCAACCGATAAAAGATTAGACTCAAAATCGGGCATGAAGAGAGCTTTAGTATTTTTGTTAAACAACTCTAAGTCTCCAACTCCTCTAATCTCAATATCCTGTCCATTTGCTATCTTAACCTCCCCATTATGAGGCTTTATATTTGACAAAAGTTCCTTATCACTAAACATATGATGGGAAGCACCTGAATCAATTATAATCGGTTTAAGAGTCATGGATGCAAGGAAACTCTTACCAGATTCAGACAGCTTGGAAATGCTCCTAATGAGAGCATCCAAGTCAGATTTCCTAACAACATCATCATTATTGTTGGAAGCACCTCCAAAATTTTCCTTTGATGTTTGTCCCTTGTCTCTCATATTCTTGGGCATCAAATGAGGATGGAGACTCCAACACTTTTCTTTGGTGTGACCCTTCCTTTGGCAATGTTCACACCGTAAATTCTACCTCTCGGATTGATAGTCACCTCTGCTTATATTGGCGACTTCTCTACCCTTACTCATGTGGGCAATCTCACTTGTCCTTTAAAGAGACCTCTTGATCCTTCCTCTCTTTGGATCATCATACACACCTGGTTTAAGGTAGGAAGTTTATCAAACCTTAGAATGTGATAAATAAGCCCTTGGTAGGACTTATTCAGCGTGAGAAGTAAGCCAAAGACTTGGTCTTGTTCACGCCTCTCGTTCATTTCTCTAGCATCAAGAGTAGGTGGCCTAAGCATCCCCAGCTCTGCCCATAGTCCTCTAAAATCACCAAAGAGATCTTTGAATGCTTTCTCCTCTTGTTGGAGATCAGCTAGTGCCTTCTTAACCTCAAATATTCTGCTAAGGTTAGATATGTTTCCATAAACACCTTGGAGAATATCCCACAGCTCCTTTGCCGTTTCTACATAAGAATAAGAGGCTAAGATAGATTGCTCCAACGAGCTCTGAAGAACAGCCAAGACAAGCTGGTCTTCTTGGATCCACTTGGAATCCACTTCTCCTTCACGGATGTTGAATGAAGCTTGAGACTCTACTTCTTCTTCATCCGCTACATCTTTAATCGTCTCCCCATGGTCACTCAAACAATGTTCCCACATGCCACGACTTCTTAGTGCCGTCTTTGTGGTCCTAGACCACAAAAGATAGTTGCTCCCTTTAAGAATAACCGGTATCATGAATTGCTTTTGATCTGCCATTGATGTCTTCTTTAACTTGAACTGGTTACAATGGAATAGCTTTGCTTAAATCTTTCTTCAAGAGCAAACCTGCTCTGATACCATGTAGGTTTTTAAGTTATTAACTTAAGGATCAAGAAAATCAAGAACACTTTGTGTTGTTCTTAATCGATTTTAGAGAAGAATAAGGAAGAGAGTTTGGTGAATATTTTGTGTGTTTATTTCTTATGTATTATCTATAATTTACAACATACAAACACATATATATATATATATATATATACATAATTTTTACAAAGTCTTAGTCAACCTTGGTATGCTAAACTTTCAACCTTAGTGTGTTAAGCTTCCTTTCTTGACTTGATAATCAATCTTAGTGTGCTAAGCTTCCTTTTTTGACTTGATAATCAATCTTAGTGTGCTAAGTTTCCTTTCTTGACTTCAAATCAACACTATATGCCACAATGTTTATGATTTTTTCTTTATTTAAAACTTTAAATTAGAATGTGTGTGTTTGTTGCCAAGAAGTTATGGTTGATCACTAAACCTATTTGTATACACGAATTCAAGATGTCATATAACGAATGTAACAATACATGACTCTATACACATAATAAAGTATATATCGTATAGTCCAATTAAGGCTATTATTAGTTATCATCTACGCAGTACACTTTGTAGTATTACGACGTGAATGATATAATACTAGTTGGCCGCTTTACTAAAAATTGTTGAATGTTTCTTTCTCAGCTCCACGTGGAGGCTTTGGGATAGAGCCATGCTGCATGTGTTAACAAAAAGAAAGCTACATCCAAAGGCCACAAAAAAAAGTGATAACTTAAGAGTCTATATTATAGAGAGTCCCATATATTTTATAAAATTAGGATTACGTATTTAGTTTAATATAATGTGTTTAAGCTTTTTCTTCAGGAATTTTACTTCTTCTTATCACACGCAAAAAAAAGAGTTTAATATTTTGATCATATATATCAATAGAGGGGAAGTAGGTTAAAAAATTTAGTTATGTAATTATCTTAAACGTTTTTATAGGAAAAGAAAGAAACATGATCTAACGGTCAACATATAAATCATGTCATCCATACTAATCTATTACACTGCAATCATTTAATACCTATCAGTTACAAATCCAAAAAGAGACAAGTTTTTGCCACTATCTTTAAGACAAACTTTCATGTTTTACCCCACATATATATATTTTCATAGTGGGAACAGTAAACCTAATCGCAGAATATAAAACTAAAATATACATTGATTTATATATGATATATCTCGAATCTAACCAAAAATCTTCAAGATTACTCTGCCAACTCCAAGAAATAGAAGAGCTTTTACAAGTTAGGTTATGAAAAAACAAAATGAATTAAAGTAAATAAAATATTTTAACCTATTTTAAAATTCGAAGTAAATCATGCACCATCTAGAAAAAGCATAAAATTATTAAAAAAACGAAAAAAACGAGAAGAAACTATATCTAAGCCTATATATTCAAAAACCTCTCAAGAATTAACTATTAAAAGTACACAACGAAATATTTTAAATATAGAAAGATCGTTATCATAAATTCATATAATTTTTAAAAAATTATCTTGAGAAAATACTTAATTAAATAATCATTAGAAATATTTGGTATCAGAACTAGCAACTATCCTAAAAAAAATAATTAAGATAAACTAAAAAAAAAAAAAAAACAAACGAAGAAATGGTCAAACATGTCCTATAAACAAAAAGGGTGGTATATCTGTTCAGCTTCCAAAAAGAGTATTATTCATGTCATTGTCCCTATTTTATTTTACAAATTTGCATACTTTACAAAATGTTGTTTTTTTTTCCTTTTTAAATGTTTTTTCAATACTTTATGAAAATACATATTTTAAAGAAAATTAACCAACTTGGTTTGATTTTTTTGTTTGTTTGACATCAACTAATTACTAAGCCAACATTTTTCCGGTACAATAATTGATTATAAGAGCATCCTTAATGGTAAGAAATTTAGTGGGTTTCTTAACTAATATTTTAATAATTAATTAGGATTAAGAAACTTTGTTAAGAAACTATGATTTTTTGTCCTACAATGGTAAGAATTAGGGGTTCTTAATTTTTTTTTTTTTTTTGTAAATAGAGTATTTTATTTGATTACAATTATTTGAAACCCCTAGTGATCCAATGAATGAGATCAATAACTCCATATGAATATCACAAGCCAATTCTATTACTCAAGAACATTTTAGACTGAGATCAATAACTCCATATGGTTATACTTCAGAACATTATTCAACCAATAAATAAGTTTCAAATTGGTTAAAGCTGCACGCAGTTAAAGATTCATAAACTTGTGTTGTTACTCACCCAAATAACAAGGCTTTCTTCTCCTTTGTTGTTACTGGGTTTCTGTATCGGTTTTCTTCCTGTTATAAGCTCGAGTAGAACAACACCAAAGCTGAAAACGTCTGACATCTGTGAAGCACATCCTGCAATTGCATATTCAGGTGCAAAGTAGCCAAATGTTCCTTGTAGTCCTATGGTGGGAGAGCTTGAACCGCTTTGTAAACCGTCGCTACTCACACACTTAGCCATCCCAAGATCTGTTATCTGTAAAGATTTTATGACCATTTCAAGTTCAAATTTAGACTCATTAAAGCTAAATATTTGGGGAGGTTGTTTGTGACTTACTTTTGCATGCCAATTCTCATATGACTTACATATGAATATCACAAGCCAATGAATAAGATCAATTCTATTACTCAAACTTATCTCTGTTTCAACCTTTCTGTTACTCAAACCAAACAAATCACTATGAATCTGACTTGTCATTGACATATGTAAGCTGAAACAGAGAGATAAAACAAAAGCCAGGAGATATAAGTCCAGAAAGAAGATTCATAAACCATGAATAAGAAGAATTTAGCCCCCAAGTATACTAACAGTACGATTGACACCAGAATCCGGACGAAGCTCATAAGCAACCATGATAAATTCTTTTCCATATTTTGTACCAAATAGATTCTTGATTTGAAGAAGATCAGGCACTTCAGAGCACCTAGGAGCAGCAAAGATGATGCTAGCAATAGCCTCTCTCAACTCTCTCGGGCATTCCCTATTCGATTAGAATCCAAAGAAACACACAAAACATATTATGGATCATCCTAATAATTCGTATTGTAAGCTCGATCATAGATGGAACAAAGGCTCACCTTTCACTTTCAAGAATTGGAACACGAGCAAGTACAAACTCGCAGAATAGCTCCAATATCTCATAAGCTGCCCATAAATTCATTTCTCTGATCACATGCTCCACCTAATCTCAGACAAGAACATATGGACTTGATGTTCATTGTAAGAACTAACATACACAACTCAGAACGGACTCATAAAAATAGTAAAAAGGGAAGGACCCTGATTCGAAGAAGAAGAAGAAGAAGAAGAAGAAGAAGAAGAAGAAGAAGAAGAAGAAGAAGAAGAAGAAGAAGAAGAAGAAGAAGAAGAAGAAGAAGAAGAAGAAGAAGAAGAAGAAGAAGAAGAAGAAGAAGAAGAAGAAGAAGAAGAAGAAGAAGAAGAAGAAGAAGAAGAAGAAGAAGAAGAAGAAGAAGAAGAAGAAGAAGAAGAAGAAGAAGAAGAAGAAGAAGAAGAAGAAGAAGAAGAAGAAGAAGAAGAAGAAGAAGAAGAAGAAGAAGAAGAAGAAGAAGAAGAAGAAGAAGAAGAAGAAGAAGAAGAAGAAGAAGAAGAAGAAGAAGAAGAAGAAGAAGAAGAAGAAGAAGAAGAAGAAGAAGAAGAAGAAGAAGAAGAAGAAGAAGAAGAAGAAGAAGAAGAAGAAGAAGAAGAAGAAGAAGAAGAAGAAGAAGAAGAAGAAGAAGAAGAAGAAGAAGAAGAAGAAGAAGAAGAAGAAGAAGAAGAAGAAGAAGAAGAAGAAGAAGAAGAAGAAGAAGAAGAAGAAGAAGAAGAAGAAGAAGAAGAAGAAGAAGAAGAAGAAGAAGAAGAAGAAGAAGAAGAAGAAGAAGAAGAAGAAGAAGAAGAAGAAGAAGAAGAAGAAGAAGAAGAAGAAGAAGAAGAAGAAGAAGAAGAAGAAGAAGAAGAAGAAGAAGAAGAAGAAGAAGAAGAAGAAGAAGAAGAAGAAGAAGAAGAAGAAGAAGAAGAAGAAGAAGAAGAAGAAGAAGAAGAAGAAGAAGAAGAAGAAGAAGAAGAAGAAGAAGAAGAAGAAGAAGAAGAAGAAGAAGAAGAAGAAGAAGAAGAAGAAGAAGAAGAGCAGATCATAAATTGGAGATGGAAGCCTCAAAACACGAGAATCAGAACAATGCAGATGACGAAAAGCCAGGAGATATAAGTCCAGAAAGAAGATTCGTAAACCCAAAAATTGAGACAAACCAATTGAAGAAGTAAATGAATGAAAGAAGAAGAAGAAGAAGAAGAATCCAATACCTGATAAAGAAATCGATTCCAAACCCAATTCTACAACTTCCGGGTTAGGATTAGATCTGTAAACTTAAGAATTCGTTGAGTGAACATTGATTGATAACTCCTTAAGAGATTAAATCAGAGCAACTCAAGTGAAATCTGAGTTTTGGGGTCTCCACAGTTTGATAGAGAGAGAAGTGAGAGATAAAGAAGTAGAGAGAGGAAGTAAAGAAGATGAAGAAATCGGATCGATCAAGAAACTGAGATGAGCAGCAAGAAGTAGAAGAAGAATAAAAGAAGTAGTAAATCGAGAGATTAAGAACCGATTCTTAAGTATTCCAAATAAGAATCGGTTCTTAAATTATTTTATATTAAAAATAATATTAAAAAATATTTAAGAACCTTTCTAAAATACCTTAAAATATTCCAATAATCATGATCTAATCAACAGACATTTACGAATAAATTAGACAAGTCATGACATTTACTAAACGTACGCTTTTTCTCTGAGCCGCCCTTAGAAATGCTCGATCTAAGACCAGCGTTGGCATTATTGGACCTCGAGAAAATTCGCCTATTCCTAAGGATTTTGAGGTCTCTCTCATCATTAGAGATTTTCTGCATTGTCATGGGAAGCAGTATTATGGCAAATTAACAGTCGAAGGAGTACTTGGAGAAGCGAAGAACCCTAAAAGTATAAGTCAGACGCTTTACGAGAAGTTAGATAATGATCCTCACATCCGCATGACCGATCTGGATACGACCGGTCAACAGATCGCCGATACTGAAATTCAAGCTCGGATGTTAGCCTTTGCAAACAGAAATGACGGAGGCATCATAATTTTGAACGCAGGGGACGCTGGATACTTGCCGGCCTTGACGACGATAAAACAATTAGGAGAATCTTTTGATATCATCATCTTTTATTTGCCTCACCGTACCGCGTACGACCTCTTTGACTTTAATCCAACAACAATGATAAGCTTTCTTGACCTGCTTCATAACTCCCCTGTCCTTAACCTGTAGGAGGAGGTGGCCGTCGAGACCGCAGTCCGGGAGGAGGCAGCGGAGGCCACCGGCGTGGAGGAGGCAGCAGAGGCCACCGGCGTGGAGGAGACATCGGAGGCCACCGGCGTGGAGGAGCCAGCGTAGGAGCCTGGCGTGGAGGAGCCAGCGGGGGAGCCTGACGTGGAGGAGCCTGTTAATTCTTCTGGTTCTTATCAAATAAAATGTGGCTTGTTTTCATTCGATTTGCAGATGTTGTGTTTGGATCTTTGCATCAGTGTATTAGAAGCTTGCGTTGATTGATATTTGGCTCCTTGTGACTGCTTGTTTTACTTTCCAATTACTCATGAGTCATTCCTACATAGATCTTGACTGGCTTAAGCTTGTGTTTGTGATTCTAGCTCAGGCGTCAAGTATTTCCTGAGATTTTCTTTGCATATTCACCAACATCTGAGGTTCCTACCTTCTTTGAAATCAGTTAGCCCGCTGGGATATGCAAGAGAGTGCTGGACACTGGACCTTTTGAACATAAGCGTATATCTATAGTAAATCTATACCTATAGTTGAAAGATAATAATACTTTCGTTTACATCTTTCTTGTTGAATACACGTCACATTTTTTCAATCATCACATCGATTTGATGCTGTACTTTCATTATGGAGTGTTTCTATCATTTTTCTTTGTTGTGTTATTCTGACACAATATTTCAATGGTAAGGCTAGAGTCTCCAAGCCTGAAACTTTTTGGCATCATTTCAGTGATCTCAGCAGGAGTGTTGTTAACAGGTGTGCATTTCTCCGTAATATATAATGCTTTGTACTCCGTTATTCAACCTTCGTCGGATCTTCTACCTGTTTGCTGCAATATCTATCTTAATGTTGAGTTTTGGGGAGAGCCATTAAACTTGTTATTTTCTCACCATTAAGTATATTAATTTGCATCCAGTTGCAAAGGAGACAGAATTTGAGTTTTAGGGATTTGTTTTTGTCATGTTTGCTGCTGTCATGTCTGGTTTCCGCTGGTGTATGACGCAAGTTCTTTTGCAGGTATATTATTTAACTCAGTTTTTATTTTCTCTTAAACCGTACATTTGGATCTTTATATATTAACCCTTTACCTTTACCTTTACCTTCTGTGGTTTTTGTCTTCCAATGTTTTTGTTCATCCTGATGACAACATGATGTGTAGAAAGAAACCTTTGGTGGTTTCTGCTCTTAGTGTTTTCTAATCAATTATGTTCTTAGTTTCTGAAAAGTCACAATACCTATGATTAAAAATAAACTTTTTTTTGGTTTTGTTTATCTAGGTCTGAAAAATCCATTCATATTCATGAGCTGTGTGGCCCCAGTTATGGCTATAGTGACTGGTCTTCTTTCTCTCCTTCTGGATCCATGGAGTGAATTTAGAGATAACAAATACTTTGATAGTGGAGCACATTTTACTCGAACTTGTTTTTTGATGCTTTTTGGTGGAGCACTGGCTTTTCGTATGGTGAGCATTTACTCAATAATTTAGAATCCTTATTTAAGAGTGACCTTGTCCTGATAGCTGGGAGGTTGAAGCATCTTTGGTAGCGCTTATTTCGTATATGATCATTCTTCCATGCTCACTATTTAATATTTTGTTTCAGGTTCTGACAGAGTATGTTCTTGTTTCCGTGACCAGTGCTGTAACCGTCACAATAGCGGATGTTGTTAAAGAGGCTGTCACCATAGTGGTATATCCTATATTCTTAATCTTAACCTTTTTGGATTATGTTTGTTAGTATGTTTCATATATTATTATAACTCCAGCCTGTCTTAGTTTCGCCAGTTATGTATTTGTTAGATTAGGTGGAAACTGGGATTTTCATTAAAAAGGATGATCTAACTGATGAGGCTTAGATTCTCAGTTCTGATTTCCTTCTATTCTTAAGCAAGAAAGTCCTAACTATATTCGATTGAAACCTTGCGGTGATGTTATAGAAGGGACTCATATCATAAAATGCCATACCGATAGGCAAACCATTTTGGAGTTCGCTTCATAGGATGGATCACGAATTCATCTCTGGCCTTATGATGCTGTTATAGGTCAATACTTGTTTACAAAAGGGATACCGATGAAACAGACATTAGCTTCTCCTTCACTATAATGTGCCTTTAACTACATGTCCCTGCATCCATAGGACTTTTGTATCAGTGCTACTGTCGAATATTTGATGAATGCTAGATTAAATTGGGGATGTAAAATCTTCATTTTTGTTCATGTAGTCGGTGCATTACAGGTTGCAGTATTTTACTTCCATGACGAATTTACTTGGCTGAAAGGTGTGGGTCTGATGATCATCATGGTTGGTGTCAGTTTGTTCAACTGGTACAAGTAAGTAACTCTTCTTCTCCTTCTCTTTAGTCTTTGGTCGCATAGAGTATGGAACTTTGGATAACTCCTTTGTATAAACATCTGATATTTTTTGTATTTTGAAACTGCCATATGCGTTTGATCTCTTCCCAGATATGATAAACTACAAAAAGGGCACAAAACAGAGGATGAGAAGCAGTTACAAGCTCCAAGTCAAACTGGAAAATATGTGATTCTTGATGAGATGGATGATCAAGAAAATAGTCCCTAAATTTTTTTTGTTACATTCACATATCTTTGGCAACCCTTTTAGGCTGTTGCATCATTAGAGTGGAAGCATGTGGACCTTCCTTGAGAAAAAGACTATAAATGCTTGTATTGTTAGGCAGTTGAATTGGAAATTTGATATTTCTTTGTCCTGCCTAAAGAAAACAGAAGAACATAGAATTTTGTTCTCATTCTTTTGTAAGCGTGTGTGGGTACTTGGTCCGTATAGAATAATTGATCAGACTTGCTTGGTTCAGTTTACATATTTTTGTACCCATTTTATTGAGTCTCTGTAATGATGTGCAATCCAAGCTGAAAAATCTGGTCTCAAAATTATTCTCTAGAGCTACGCAATGGAACGATGAGATTACATATAAGCTTATTGTATACCCAGAACAAGTATGAATTCCAAAGAATAATTTAATGAGGAGAAGCAAAATTCAAATGTGGCAACCACAACAAAGGTAGAAGAAGCAAAGCGTCGAAACGAGAACGAGAGCTTCAACTACATACATGAGTACATGACCTTGTAAACTACTCCGTCCACTATCTCTGTCAGCAATATTATCTCTACACGCTTCCACTTCCCGGAAGACGACGTAGAAAACAGATTCCTTAATCGCCGCCATGTCTGTGTTTCTTTAGCCATGACTTGTTCCTCCTCTTGTTGCTGCTTCTTCTTCTTCAGCGACACCCACTTCTGCATCATTCCCATTCTCTCTCTCTCTTTCTCTCTACTACTATAGAGTCATGTCACGGTGCAACGTTCTTATACTGTGGAGAGGAATGAGAATGAGATGAGATGTCAAATGTGACTAAGGAAGGAATGAGATGCCCTTAACCTTTTTTCTTCAGAAAAGGGAAAAATAGCTGGCGAAAGGTGTAAGGGAACAGGGGTATTTTGGGGTTTTCATAATGTTATTATTTATTTTTTTTTTTTTTTTGTGTCAACAAGGGTTTTCATAATGTTATTTTACATACAAGAACGGTCCAAGACCTTCGCTTTTTATACAGAGGGATCCGCTACGACAATGCTAACGGTCGTTTCTATCACATTGCTTACAAATGTCACACTTTAGATGAAGGATGTCTATATATTATTTTATATATAAATGAACATATATTATTCATGTGATGCTGTAGTGTCGTAAGGAACTATTTTTAATGCAAACCAGCTTGTCAAATTTAGTTCCGCGATAATGAAAGGGAACCTAGTTGTCACTATCAACATTTTGTAACATTATATAGAGAGAGCTGTTCTCTTTATCAGTCGATAGTTTTGTAGTTTAATCGTGTACTTGTTCTGGTTTACTTTGTACTCGAATACTTAGGTTTGACAAGACCGTAACAGTTTTCATGTAAACTGTAAAGTGTGAACAAATTTGTAGCTCAAATGACTGTTTGAAAACAGTGTTTTTATTTTATTTTAAATGTATTCTAAATTATTTTGACTTTAGAATCAATTTTTGGACATAATAATAAGATGTCAACCGGTTGATATTCCTAGAAAAACAGAAGACCGAACCAAATCGTTTTTTTACGTTGACGCAACTTATGAAGCTTTTTTTTCTCTTATAAAATTGGTTAGAGAGGATATAATAAAAAAAAATAAAAAAATCAACTTAGTTTTGTAACTTGTATTGCCTCAATATGTACAGCCTCAACACATGTATATATACGATCATGAATTCTTATTTTGCATGCTCATGCGTTTGACTGGATTTTATTTTTAAATGCAAATACTATTAATCAATACTTAATATTTATTAAGTTACGGGGACAATATATTATTACTAAATAAAAAACAATTATTGTTAACTTGTGTAGTAGCGTTTTTAGAGTCACGTCGAGCACAATTTTAGGTTGAAGATGTCAAAGTAGCTGGAAACCAATTTGACCGTTAAGAAAGTTGATTTTTCCATAAATCTAGTTAAACAGTAGGATTAAGACTTTTTTTTTGCTGCTAGGGATTATGATTTAAAAAGGGTTTGGTGACCATATATTTTATTTTGAACTTCTGTTCAGAAACCCAGACTGATTACCGTCTATGGAAACTGTAGAAATGGAAATGGAAATGTACAAAAATGAAACGTCAACTATGCCGGTGTGGAACTGTTCATGAACAATAAGGAATGGTATATGCTGTGAAACAATTGTCGTAAATATATTTGTTTTCTTTTTTCTTTCATACTATATCTGTTCTATTTTATAAGATTTTTTTTGGCTAAAAAGTAAAAACACATAGATTAAAAAGTAATAAATGTTTACCTATTTATAAAAATTCACCAATACAAATAAATAATGCAGAATTCAAATATCCATAAACTATTATTTAAATTAAGTTATGCATAAATACTTAAGAAAATCAAATAAAATAGAACAAAATTATTTAGTAATTAGCGAGTTTCACGGAAAACCTATAATAGATGTTTTTGCAAAAGTACATACTTACATTACAAAAAAGGGAAAAACACTACTCGAGTTCATATATTTCAGAAGAGTTGAAATACTTTCAATTAAACGCGAAGGTCCATTAGCTCAGTTGGTTAGAGTGTGGTGCTAATAACGCGAAGGTTCGAAACATGCATGGACCAATTTTCATTTTTATCTTTTAAACACATTTTCTTCGTTCAATTCTCTTTAAAAGGAAAACCTCTTCTTAAAACCCGTGGTCCATTAGTCGGCCCAACTAAGAGTGTTCCAATTGGTAGAAATATCCCGAAATTACAATACTAGCAGCCGCAGGTTAGCACTATGGCTGGGCATAAAGTCCGAAATCCGAAAACCGATCCAAAATATTCGGTTCTGAAATCGAACCGAATAGTTATAAAATTCGAACGAATAATAAACTTCTATACCCAAATTACCCAAACAAACCCGATCTGAACCGAAAACCGAAAAGTATATCTGAAAATTCGAAATAAAATGATATATCCAATAATATGTGTATATTTAGTTATAACTTTATATCAAAATAATAAAAATATATGAATAACTTTAGGGGGGTTTATTCGTTTAAGGATTTGAATGGATTTCAAAATCCTCATAAGATTTAGAAATTCATGTAGATTTTCATTGATTTTAAAATCAAACAAAAAAGATTTCAAAATAACATGGATTTGAAAGTGGATTACAAAGTGGATTTGAAAGTGGAATATCATGGATTTGTCAAATCAAACATTTTAAAATATAATATATATATATAAAGATATAAATTATTTTTCACATATCTGACATCTCAATCGAATGGATTGTAAAAACTTCATGATCACTATTGCCATTAAGCTCTTCAATAACTTTTCCTGCACTTTCGTTTTCTCCGGGATAAAAGAAGTCTTTATAATTAATATGTCTACTAATAAATGTTATGGTTGGTATGGTTGGATTAAGCGTAACGTTATGTTATAATAATTATTTATTTGTTAGGATGAATTAATTATTATTTGTTAGGTTGGATTAATTATTATTATTTTCAGGTAGTATTAATTTATTTTGTTTTTATTTATTGGGTTTAAACGTATTACGAATCAAAAAAAAAAAAATCGAACAAATATTTTTCTTTTCTTTTCAAGTTACATATGTCGGCAATCATTGTAAGTAATTTTTGAAGGAAAGCGATTCATTGTATCAATAGTTATCACCACAAAGACAACGTGAGCTCGTGAGTCATGACTACTCAATTACTCAAGTTATGCATCGTTAAATGTGTGCTTAAGGTTAAAGTCCTTTCACAGTTTTTATGTGATGTATGCTTGTGTGTCAAGTTTTTATAAAGTACTATGTCAAACCTAGTTTTTATGTGTCATATGCTGTTTTATCAGGTTTATTTTGAAATCCACCCGAAATAACATGGTGTGAGTAATGATTTCAAATTCTCTTTTTATAAGTAAAATAGATTTTCAAATCCATTCAAATCCTATGTGAAATCAAATCCATATCAAAATCTTTAATATTGAATAAATGGTGATTTTAACTAGTATTTATGAATGATGCAACCAATAAGACATGATTTAGAATTTTTTTTTTAAATCATTGATTAAATAATACATGATTTTACTTGGATTAAATCCATTAAAATCCTTAAACGAATAAACCCCCCTTAATATCCGAAAATCTATAATTATATTTGTCAAAATTATACATTTTTTTTTACAAAAGTAATCAAATTTTATTAATACTAAACTAATTGTTATTAAAATTGAACAAATTATTAGTGTTTTTTCTTAAATCCGAATCCGAAAACCGATCCGAACCCGACACTTATCGGAACAGAAACCAAACCGATTAGTTATAAAATTCGAATGGATAATAAACTCTTCTACCAAATTAACCGAATTCGAAAAAACCCAAACCGAATCCGATCCGAAACCCGAATGCCCATGCCTAGTTAGCACTTAGCACCCGTTGCTTATTTCCGTGTCGTTGTGTGAGCAAAACAATGACACGTTGTTATATAGTAAAAACGTAAAACGACATGTAGTCTAGCTAGATACTCGGTAGCTGTCCTCTCTTTTTCGGGATAGATAGCTAGATACTAGCTAGATAATCGCTAGATACTAGCTAGATACTAGCTAGATACTCGGTAGATACTAGCTAGATACTCGGTAGATACTCGGTAGATACTCGGTAGCCGTCCTCTCTTTTTCGGGATAGATAGCTAGATACTAGCTAGATAATCGCTAGATACTAGCTAGATAATCGCTAGATACTAGCTAGATAGATACTAGCTAGATAATGGCTAGATACTAGCTAGATCGAGAAATCAATTCTTTTAGTTTCTCGTTTCTCCTTCATTCGTTTCTTCCTCGTAGAGCAATCGCATTACCTTAAACCCCACTCCAAGAATCTCATCTCATCTCCTATTCCCGCTCCCTCTTCACATATATAACCACAAAAAGGGGGGACGAAGATGGGTATTAAGATAATCATCGATTCGTTATGTTTTGACGAAGAAGAGGAAGAGGAATTTGTAATTGATCAGCTATGGCGAGTACTAGTGGTGGAAGAGGTGAAGATGGGCGGCCGCTGCAAATGCAGCCGGTTCGGTCTCTATCTCGGAGGATGACACGAGTTGGGACCATGATGATTGATCATCCAAACGAAGATGAAATTGCAATTGACAGCGAGCTTGTTCCTTCTTCTCTTGCTTCCATTGCTCCCATTCTTCGAGTTGCTAATGATATTGAAGAAGATAACCCAAGGGTTGCTTACCTTTGTATGATTTCTCAACTTTTTATCTTTCACTCAGTTGATTTTTTTTACCAATTTGATACCTTGGAAGGAGCTTCTACTGTCTTCTTCTTTTTTGGTTCGAGTATTTCTTTTGGAGCTCAATCTATTTAGAGTTACTTGAGTCCTATGGCTTTATGTGCAAGTGGTTAGTTTCAAACCAAGGAGGACGTTTATCCGATTTGTGATGTGTTCTGTTATTTGATATAGCGAAATCTTGAATGCATTTGGGAAGTATTGTGGGTGTGAATGAGAATATCAAGATTCTTACTTTATTTTATTTTCTGTCATTAGGTCGCTTCCATGCATTTGAGAAGGCTCATAGAATGGATCCAACATCAAGTGGACGAGGCGTCCGTCAATTTAAGACCTACCTATTGCACAAATTAGAGAAGGTATATAGATTACATGATTGATATGCTTTTCTCTTTTGATGAATTAGAGTATGCAGATAAACAATGCTTATTTTAGTTGTCTGTCTTAAGTGTAAACGAAAATGTGAACTCAATATCAATTTTCTTGACGACCTGACATTTGGATGTATCCTGAGATAGTAGTTCTGGAATTTCGTTTTTTTAGGAGGAAGAGATTACAGAACCTATGTTGGCGAAGAGTGACCCGAGAGAAATTCAGATGTACTATCAGAAGTTCTATGAGAATAATATACAAGAAGGAGAAGGGAAAAATACACCGTGAGATCTGTTCTTATTATTTTGTAATCGTTACATGAGAAAGATTTAAATGATGTCTTTAATGCTTTTGCTTCTGTCGGTTTTGTCATTATAGGGAGGAGATGGCCAAGCTTTATCAGATAGCGACCGTCTTGTATGATGTTTTAAAGACAGTGGTTCCTGAAACAAGAATAGATGAACAGGTCACTTCGTGCTCCCCTGCATCCCTGGATGATATATTATCATGAAGACTGGATAATATATTATCATGAAGTGGATAGAGAAAGTGGCAGATCTTTTAATGATATTCTCGAGTGGCTTGCTTTGGTTTTTGGTTTTCAGGTAACTTTCAAGTTTCAGTCTTTGCTATTTTTGTCTTTAACTTTTTATTCCATGAAATGTTAATGTCTCATGATTGTTTTCCTATCTTCATGGTGAAAGAGAGGAAATGTAGCTAATCAGAGTGAGCATCTCATACTGCTACTTGCTAACATTGATGTGAGAAAGAGGGATCTCGAGAATTATGTCGAGGTAAATTTCAGAACTCTGTGGGCGACCACAAAACTTCCTTTTCTGAAAGAGATTACATACAATTTACTAACTTAAAGGAAAATCTAGTTGAAGCCTAGCTCCGTGAGGAAATTGATGGAAAAGTATTTCAAGAATTACAGGTCGTGGTGCAAGTATTTGCGGTGTGAATCATATCTGAGGTATTATAAATGATCTTCACTTCGAGTTTTAAATCAAGTTACTAGTGTTTCTGGGATTTCAATAATTCTTTTCCCTTACATCTCTTCTACTCTAAAATTTATGTCTACTGGTGGATGGTTTTTCTATTGGCAGGTTTCCTCCAGGTTGCAATGAGCAACAATTGAACCTTCTATACATTGGCTTGTATCTTCTCATATGNTTTCAATTTTGATGAAATACTAAAAAAAGAAAAAAAATAAGAAAAAACTTCTATCTATTTCTATCTATTTCTATCTATATCTATATAGTAGAGACAACATTTTAATGATAGATCTAATGATAAAAAATATTGTGTCAGCCGGGGAAGCAGGAAAAGTTAATTAAGTGATTCCCCTTTTTTATTCTATCTTTGAAAGGTTAAAAAAATACTATATGTTTGTAATCTACTAATCTAATTAAGTTCATTTTTCAAAAACACGATAAAAAATTGTTCTTATTATTAGCAGTTCAACGGGACCCCCTCGAATCAGACAAAGAAGGAAGAGTTGGGCCCCGTTGAGTTCTTATGTTTTCACGTCTATAACTCAGCTCATCCAATTTCTACAGGGATGAACCTAATCCTGAATATGAACCATAAAAGAAAATACCTATTAAACCGATCACAGGAATACCAGCTACAGTACCTATTACCCAAAGAGGAATCCTTCCAGTAGTATCAGCCATTTATCTCGCTTCCCTCCACATTTCATCGAGTGGTCATGCTAGAAACATAAACAGTCAGAGATAATTATGATATATAATCCATCCGAATGGGATAAGAAAATTACGACTCTTTCTTTTTTATTTTATTATTCTACGCTCTTTTCTTAATTGAAGAAATAATTCGAAAATAAAACAGCAAGTACAAAAATGAGTAATAACCCCCAATAGAGACTGGTACGATTTAATTCAACACTTTGTTCGTTCGGATTTGATTGTGTCATAGCTCTATAATTGAATTAGGTTTATCGTTGGATGAACTGCATTGCTGATATTGACCCCAAAAAAGAAACGGTAGGTACAGCTAGTCCATGAACAGCCAACCAGCGCACTGTAAAAATTGGATAGGTCCTATCTATAGTCATTGGGTCCTCCTAAAAAGATCTACTAAATTCGTCGAGTTGTTCCAAAGGATCAAAACGGCCTGTTATTAATGGAATGCCTTGTCGGCTCTCTGTAAAATACTCGTTTGGACGAGGGCTCCCGAACACATCGTAAGCTAAACCGGTGCTGACGAATAACCAGCCCGCAATGAATAGGGAAGGTATAGTAATGCTATGAATGACCCAGTATCGAATACTGGTAATAATATCAGCAAAAGAACGTTCTCCTGTGCTTCCAGACATACTGAACTCCAGATATTCTCGTAGGGAATCGATTCTGTAAAAGATTAATCAGTAAATTAAAATTCACTGAGATTTTATCTTTGTGAGATCGTCAATAAAGTACCAAGGGTATTTTTAGAGTCTACCGAATCAGTATAGCTATCCTTCTTCTGACACAGCAACGCAATTTGAATTAGTATAGAAATGGTGTGTTAGAGAATTTCTTTTTTTTCTTGCTTGTCGATGTATAACGGTGTCCCACTTCGTTAAATTACTATAATCTATAGGAGCTTTGATCCTTTATTCATTTTGGACTATAAAATAAACTAAAGATTAGATAAAATGAAAATCCAAGAGGTTGTTTTTAATTCTAATAATTCATGAAGGAAATTCTCATATTGTCCCAAGTAAATTGAATTCAAAATTCATCAATTTGATTTTCGTTGCATATGCATAATTGTAGAATAGATTTTTGTAATGATAATGTGATCCCCCCTTTTACTTTTTGTTTCGTTTTAAGGAATGAATTTGCAGTAACAAGAAAAAGAAGAATAGTTTTGGATTGGATCAATTAAAAAGAACAACAAATAATAATAAAAATAATAAAAAAATACTAAATATTTGTAATGCGTGCATTGTTTTGTTGTATTCAATTCAACAATTCAAAGGGTTTTTTTCTTTCTTTAACTAACTACAAAGATGATGGGTTTTTCACTCTATTTTCTATATAATCTCGAAAGAAAAAAACCTAAAACCTCGAAAGGAAACGATAATAAAAATTGATAATTACAAGTTTTAAAAATCTAGTTATCGTTTAAAATCTAGTTAAAATAAATCAATATTTTTTTGACTCATCTCGTTCTCCGTGTAGGATACCTCTTTTCTTTTTAGTCTCATTCGATAGATTGAAAACGGCTCTAATATTTAATCTAATGAGTTCAAATGTAATTAAGTAAATTCCATTTTAATAAAGTAGAAAGGAGCGTATTCTAGGTTCTAAGGTCACTTAAAAAAAAAAAAGAATTAAACAACTTAATTTTCAAATTTTTACATATTCATTCAAAAAAAGTTATATGTTTTGACTGAAGTTAGATAATAGAGTTATTTTTTTTATATATTATTTTTTTTCTGATTAATTTCTTAAAGAGTTTTTCAATTAATCAGTTACATCAATTCTGAATCCTGAGAGAGTGCAGATGCCAAAGACGATGAATTGAGTTCTTTTTATCTTTCTCCATTTTTGTTCATACCACCTATAATGATTGATAATTCAAAAAATTTCAATTGACTTTTTTGAATTCTTGGAATTAGTTATCTTTCTCTATTTCTTAAAAAAAAAATTAAATTGAAACTTAGGGAAGTACTTTAGAAACATATGTATAAAAAAACATATTTTATTGAGTCCCTTCATGCCTACTATAACTAGTTATTTCGGTTTTCTATTAGCAGCTTTAACTATAACCTCAGTTCTATTTATTGGGCTAAGCAAAATACGACTTATTTGAAATTAATTGAATGCAGATTTTTTTATAAAAAAGGATTTCGGTGGTATTTCATATCTTCGATAGTTCCTTACCGTGTTAATTACCCAATTTTGGTCATTGAGATTCATCGGCAATACAGATTAAGAGCTAGGAATAGATAGTACCTCTCTTTTGTCCCTTTCAAAAATGAAAACAAAAGAAAATTCAAATGATTGAAGTTTTTTTATTTGGAATCGTCTTAGGTCTAATTCCTATTACTTTGGCTGGATTATTCGTAACTGCTTATTTACAATACAGACGTGGTGATCAGTTGGACTTTTGATTAATTAACATCTCGTTTTTTTTACTGACCTCCTTCTTGCTTTCATATGCGGGAGGTCTAATTCACATTGCTGCTCAAGAATTTGCGAACAGTGTAATTTTGACACAATCTAATAAACAAGAGTGAAATCACGCTCTGTAGGATTTGAACCTACGACATTGGGTTTTGGAGACCCACGTTCTACCGAACTGAACTAAGAGCGTTTTTCTTGTTTTTTTCTAAAAAACGAAAAGGCTATAAAGAGGACATTCTTTAATCCGAATTGATTTTGTACGTATATACTATATCATAGTATATCATAAATTTCAGAATTATATGTATGTCCAATTTTATTAAAAAAAATAGATCAAAATAGATACCTCGTTACTGCTCAGAAGAGCAGTAATAGGTAGGGATGACAGGATTTGAACCCGTGACATTTTGTACCCAAAACAAACGCGCTACCAAGCTGCGCTACATCCCTTTCAATTGGTTTACAGTGTCATTGTAGAGAATTCCTGTCTTGTTTTCCACATCCTTCTTCGTTTTTATTGGTATATCAAATTCATTTCTTCTTTTTTTCTCATATCAGATAACAAAGATATAATTAAAAAATTGACTTTTTTTTACGATAATTCTCTCAATTTCAATTTGACATAAAAAGGCGTTTCCATTTGAAAATGGAATCTATAAGATCGTTCTAGTAGACAATATTTCAATTCTAATTTTGAAAGTGTGGGGGGGGGGCGGAAGTTACGTATACAAATACAAGAACTTCTTAACTACATGTACATCTGTAGTTATATATATTACTATATATAATGTAATACAATAAAGAAGAAAGAAGGAGGATTTCAAATGCGAGATCTAAAAACATATATTTCCGTAGCACCGGTACTAAGTACTCTATGGCTCGGTTCGTTAGCAGGTTTATTAATAGAGATTAATCGTTTATTTCCAGATGCATTAAAATTTCCTTTTTTTTCATTCTAGTTATTAACATCAGAAAGAGATGAAAATTTTAGAGATACAATCGACGATCGGGGACTAATTCTCCCTCCCCCCCCCATTTTTTCTAATTCTTTTTTTAGAATGAATTAGAATTAGAAAAAGTGGGGGGGGGGCTAAAGGTCATAAAAATGAGGGTTCAGGATCCAATTTAATTAGTAATAGAACGAAAAAAAGTGTTGCTAGGGAAAAAGTATCCTATGAGATACATAAAAAAAGTATTGTACAAAGATTTTAAATATAGTTTTAACAAAATCATTGTATTGCTTATTATTTGATTTTTATTTAATTACTAATTAATATTCATTGCAACTAAATATTTCAGAATTTTTTTTAGTTAACATCTTCTATTTTTTTGGTTCTTGTTCTTTCTGGATCCTAAAATTAAAATAGAAGATTGAGGTGAATCATAAATCCAAAGGAGGTTTCATGGCCAAGGGTAAAGATGTTCGAGTAACAATTATTTTGGAATGTACCAGTTGTGTTCGAAATGATATTAAGAAAGAATCAGCGGGAATTTCCAGATATATTACTCAAAAGAATCGGCATAACACCCCTAGTCGATTGGAATTGAGAAAATTCTGTCCCTATTGTTATAAACATACAATTCACGGGGAAATCAAGAAATAGATCAAATTGAGTGCTTGTATGTCAACTTTTATTTTAAGAACAAGAATAATGCTAGTATCTATATATTATTACATATATATAAATATAAACAAATAAATCAATAGAAAGAAATCTAATCCGATATTCTTAATTCTATATAGAAACTCTATCCTATATAGAAATAGAAATCGTTTTTATTTTGATCCGATCAAAATAGGATTTTCAAGATAAGGAATAAAAAAATTATGAATAAATCTAAGCGACTTTTTACTAAATCCAAGCGATCTTTTCGTAGGCGTTTGCCCCCGATCCAATCGGGGGATCGAATTGATTATAGAAACATGAGTTTAATTAGTCGATTTATTAGTGAACAAGGAAAAATATTATCTAGACGGGTGAATAGAGTGACTTTAAAACAACAACGATTAATCACTATTGCTATAAAACAAGCTCGTATTTTATCTTTGTTACCTTTTCTTAATAATCAGAAACAATTTGAAAGAAGTGAGTCGACCCCTAGAACTACTAGCCTTAGAACCAGAAAAAAATAGACTTATTCTTCAATTGAATAACAATTTCAATTTGAAGGAATTAAAAAAGAGATTAATATTTTGTTCGAAAAATCCAATCAAGAATCAAAATTTGATTGTTACGTCTGTGTCTGTCATAAAAAAAAAAAAAGAAAAGAATCGTCGAAAAGAAAAAGAATAACTCGTTTTTTAGCGACTATATACTCTCGTTTTGTTTTGACGACTTTTTTTTATAATACTAATTTCTACTCTACCTTCCCCGAGCTCATTCTCCTTAGAACTCTATTTCAAATATTTTCGTGGATTTCTTCCAATCCCCTTATTTTTTTATGTCATTGGAAATTGTATAAAGACAACTCCTATTTAATAGAGCTATTTGTGCAAGTATTTTCCGATTAAGAAGTAATTGCTTCTTGTACAGATTGTGTATGAATTGGTTATAACTATGGAATACCCCCATTTCGTGAATTACGGCATTTATTCGAGTGATCCATAAACGGCGAAAATCTCTTTTTCTTTTACCCCTATCCCGATGAGCCGAAACTAAAGCTCTTATTCTTTGTTGAGTCATAGTTCGTGTAAGTCGTGAATGAGCCCCTCGAAAGCTTGATGCAAATAAACGAAGTTTTGTTCTACGCCTCCGAGCTATATATCCGCGTTTAATTCTAGTCATTGAATAAATCAAACTTTGATGAATAACTAATTCTTTTTTTAGTTATTCTTTTACCCTTTACTAGTCTATTAATAACCAAACGAATTATTCCAATGTATAAAAAAAAATTCCAATGGCTTTTGCTACTCTAACCTTCCCCACCACTATTTTTTGCTAGGTATTTTCCTTTGCTTTGAAAGGATAAATTGCCTTGATACTTGATATAAAAAAATAGAATAACTACAAAAAGTAGTAAATAGAATTGGATAAATAGTGTGTTCCATCGTTTCTATGGTTACTTGTAAAACGGTGAGGTCCTCTCTAAGTCTCTATACACCGGAGCTCCTTCTTTTAATTAATCAATACTATTGGTAACTTGTACAATTCACATTCTTTGGCTCTACCCCATGAAAATTTCAGTAATAGGTCTTTCACAATGAGATCCACTTTATACAGTTACGGTATTTCATTTTTAAAATTGATTTGGTCATTTACCCTGTTAGTCCGTTCTTTTCTTTCAAAAGTGGAATCTTTTTTCTTAAAAAATGGAATTTCCCCCGCTTAATGGATAATCATTTGTTATCATTGGGGGTTTTCTAAAAAATGGCGTTGATTGGATTTGCACCAATGTAAACCATAAGTTTCAGATACAATAGAATATATGAACGATCTATAGTTTTTAAATAATGAATGGAGGAACTCCATTCTATTTTATTCACAAGTACTTATCCTTGATATTTCAAAAAGAATTTCCTTTTTGTGTCTCAGTATATGATCTAAACGAGTCGCACATACACCCGAGTACATGTTCCTTGTCGCTGAGGGCATCCCCGAAGCGCTGGGGATTTCGTGACATTTCGGATTGGTTGTCTTGTATTTCTAATAAAATGTTTAATGGTTGGCATACGGAATCATATAAATAATGGGCTGGTTTAGATTAGTTCTAACCGGCTAATTCTGAATTACTTCTCTTCAAGATTCTCTTCAATATTTTTTTATATTGAAGAGAATATGAAACGAAACCTTTAATTGAAAAAAATATAAAATTATAAATTGTAGATTTGCACGAAATCACTCCTATTTTTTATTGAACCGCTACAAGATCAACAATTCCATGAGCTTGGGCTTCTGTTGCTGACATAAAAACATCCCTTTCCATGTCTTCAGATACAACCCATATAGGTTTGCCCGTTCTTTGTACATAAATCCTTGTGATGGTTTCGCGAAGTTTTAGTAGTTCTTCCGCTTCCAAGATAAATTCTCCCGTTTGTGCCTCATAAAACGAACTGGCGGGTTGATGGATCATTACCCTAATGATATAATAGAAAAGGTTCTTCTATTTCGCAGAATGAGGAGGGATAACCAAAACCAAAAAAATAGAAAAAATTGAATAATCGTACAGGCTTTTTTTGTGCATTGCATATGGCTCCACAATGGAATAGATTTTTTTTACCTTTCCTTTTGGCGAAAGAAAACAAAATATAGGTTGTATTATACGCAGATCCAGAAATCATCCAATTACCATCCTTCTTTTTTTTAGGAGTAAAAAAAAATATTATCATGGTTCCGTTGCTTTATATATTATTTTTTTGATTCGTCTATGATTCAACAATCCCAAAGTTTTTTTTTTATATATATAAATTTTGTCAATAAGCTTCCGGTGTGAAATCAAAGTTTGTGACTCTGAAATGTGCCCGAATAGGTAAGATATCATTTGAAATACCCCTTCTTTATCTCATACTACTCTTTCAATATTTAATCTTTTTTTTTTTAATCTAAAAATTTTCATATCGAATTCGAAGTGCCATGCTATTATTACTTAACTAATTCATATTTCCGATGGCGAAGGCATAGTATTTTTTTCTCAAAAGTAAAAAAAAAACTCATTGGCGCCAAGCGTGAGGGAATGCTATCTATACGTTTGGTAATTGCTCCTCCGACCAGGATAAAGGATGCTATTGAAGCGGCCAATCCCATGCATATTGTCTGTACATCTGGTCGCACAAATTGCATAGTATCATTAATAGCCATTCCAGATATTACCCATCCACCAGGTGAGTTTATAAACAAATAAAGATCTTTGGTATCCTTTTCTATACTGAGATATATCATAAGACTAATAAGTTGATTCGAGATTTCGGTATCAACCTCTTGGCCTAAAAAAAATAATCTTTCTCGATAAAGTCGGTTGATTAGGATAAAAGTTTAGCCGTACAGGCACTTTTTGATGCATACGGTTCAACAATTGTGAAAAAATCAATGTGTCGATTCTAACCTCCCCTTTTTTCATAGTAGGTTTTTCTTTCTAACTTATAATGGAAGGGCTTGCTCCCAAAAGTAAAAGAAAAATTCTGTTTTGGCATCTTTTATTAGATATTATAATCCTATAATAAAACGATTGATTAAGCCTGTCAGACTCACTTGATTCATTGATATTTTTTTTTCATCGAGATTCAGTTGAAATGGCGATGGTTTTTTCTTGTTCCTTAACGGGCTTCTTCCTTTTTTTATTCCATTTTTTAGGTTTATGCTCTACCCCGAGTAAAAGGAAAAATTTGCCCGATTTTGATTTGCACATATAGGACAAATGAACCAAATACCGCGTCTTTTTTAACTACTCCTTTTTTTTTTTTTCAATTCATTTCTTTCACATGTCTTCTGTCAAATAGTCAACAAATTTTGAATTCTACGATTTGATTTAAGCAACAGTTTTAGATCACCCTGTTTCAATTTTTTTTATAGAATTTTTATCATAATTTTGCATATCATATTAAGTAGTAATTATAAAAATATTAGATATTAATTATCAATTTGGTTTTTGCTAAACAGAGCCTGGATACTTCATTTTATTAGTCCGATCACATAAATCATAAAAAAATTTGATAAGATAATATCAACCTAAATACTCCTTGCATTTAATTCCACTTTATTTTTTGCGCTTCGCGTTACAAATTTTTGATAATTCAATTAATCTTTTTGAACGAAACAGAGGATATCTCGATCGAGGGAGAAAATGGGGAAATCCCATATAGCCCGATATATCTGACAAGTCGCACTATATGTCAACCCAAGATGTATCTCCTTCTCCAGGACTTTGAAAAGGTACTTTAGGAACGCCAATAGGCATGAAATGAAAAAAAAAGAGAATGAAGTTCTCTATTTCACTTTGATGTGGAAACTTAAGATTGAGGTTTCGGTTTTTAATACTATTATCATTTTTTCCTACTTTATTAATCATATTTAAATTAGGGCAATTCTCCAAAATACCACAGTTTTATGTTTTTGGGCCAAAAATAGCACTTGGGTTGGCATTTCCTATTTTTAACATTTGTGAGTCAGAGAATTGACCATACTACTCCTATCGAAACAAACCCAAAAACACGAAACCAACCCAAAACACGAATTCGGAAACCGTCGTTGTCGTCGCCGATATCTTCCCTAATCAATCCAGCCATCTCTCGCTGGTCTCTCATCGCCGTCGCCGCTCCATCTCCGTCACCGCTCCATCGCCGTCGCTGCTTCATCGCCGTCGCCTCTCCAAAGCTTGTGCGGTTTGGATCAATCCTTTACTAAAAGTAAAAACTCAATTCGATCTTACAAGCTTGTCATGAACTCGATTGTGATTTCCATACTTTCTTCCTAAGCTCAAGAGAGCATGATTTCAAACTCAATGCTCGAATTATAATTTCAATTTCAATTTCCTAAACTCAATTTATTTTCCTTTCTCATAAAATCTCGCTGTCCAATGGTTGTTGTGTTTGCTTTTTGGCTCGAATATGTTAAAACTCTTGCGATTTGCTGCATAGATGTTGTGAATTTGTGTCTTGCGATTTGTGTCTGCCGAGCTTGTTGTGTTTCTGTTTCCAGTTATTTGAGATTGTGGCTTTGGAGTTTGAAATTGTTGCTTCTGTCTCCATTACTCAACTCAAGACCACATCAGTCTATGAATCATGAACATTTCTGTCTCCATTTCTGGCTTTTACTAGTTTGTTGGTGTAATCCTTAGTGAAGAGATTAACTGGTCTGGGAGATTAACTGGTCTAGGAGATTAACTGGTGTTTGTTTGTGTGTGTGTGTTCAATAGTGTGTGAGTGTGTGAGTGTGTTTGTGTGTGTGTGTATGTATGTATGTGTGTCTGAGTGTGTGTTTATGGTGTGTGTGTGTGTGGGGGGGGGGGGTGTATGTGTGTGTGGGTGTGTGTTTGTGTTTGTATGTGTGATTTAGAATTTCATAGTTGAAAATTATGTGGGTGTGTGGGTGTGTGTCTGTGTTTGTATGTGTCTGAGTGGGTGTATGTGTGTGTGGGTGTGTGTTTGTATGTGTGTGTGGGTGTGTGTTTGTGTTTGTATGTGTTGTGTTTGTATGTGTGTTTGTATGTGTGATTTAATATTGATTTGAGCTTTTGTGTTGATAAAAAGAAAGAAAATGTGTCTAGTTTTGTTCATATTATATGCATCTTTTATAAAGCTAGGATAACATCATATTATATGCATAAAATCAGTCTGTGTGATTGTGTCTGTGAGTGTGTCTGTGAGTGTGTGTGTGTGTGTGTGTATGTAGTGTGTTTGTTTATGTGTCTGTGAGTGTGTTTGTTTATTTGTATTGTGTTTGTTTATGTGTGTGTATGTGTGTCTAAGTGTGTGTTTGAGCTGTGTGTTCATGTGTGTGTGTGTGTGGGTGTATGTGTGTCTGGGTGTCTGTTCATGTGTGTGTGTGTGCATGTGTGTATGTATGTGTGATTTAGGATGAATTATACGATTTAGGATCAATGTATATTATGCATACTGTCTATGTCAAACGTTTAGGAAACATTGTTAAAATTCAGGAATGAATCCTTTTATTTTATGGAGACCTTCCTAAACAGATTTACTGATTTCTTCTTATTTGTTGTTGGCAGCAGAACATGGGAGATTCTTTTCCTACAAGTGTCACACTGCATAAGCTCCATTTCAACATAGGAGATGAGCCTAAAGCAGGGGAAATTGTAAACCAATTTGCGAACTATGAATACATCAAGGAAGTAAAAAACATCCTCACTGATGTAGAGTTCCAGAGGATCAGAGACTCATTCTTAGGACCAATTCTGAAGGTTAGCACAAGGGGGTTGACAATGTCAGGGAATATGGTACATTGTTTGCTAAGTAGGAGTTTGATCACATCGAAAGAGAATGAGATCTGGTTTCATTTTGGAGCACAACCTATGAGGTTCTCGATAAGAGAGTTTCTCGATAAGAGAGTTTCATATGGTCACAGGATTGAAATGTGCTGAATGGGAACCTGATGAAGGTGCTGATTATGATCAACATGACTGGGCAAAGACAGAAGATGGGCACACATTAGAAGACCTTATTGAGATTCTGAGAGAGACTCACGCAGACGCAGGAGATGAGAGGTTTTCCTTAGCTATGCTGGTACTCATTGAGAGTATACTGCTTCAGAGACACAAGTACTACAAATTCCCTGCGAAGAATCTAAAGATCGCCTAAGATGCTGGTGTACTGGTTGAGTATCCGTGGGGAAGGGAAGCTTACAATCTCCTGCTGAAATCGATAAAGAAAGTTGTGCCATTAAACCTGAAGAAGGCAAAGTATGATATACACGAGTATCCATTGGCGTTGAACCTATGGATACTCGAGTCTATACCGCTGTTACAAACAACGTTTAGTAGAGTTAGTCTAATAAAGCGACATAGTGGATTCTTGTGTGAACGATACACACACATTGCTACTCCTACAATTGCTCAGGTTGAGAGCATGGAGTCATCAGATCAGGTGAGTTTTTTCAAAACCAAAAAAAATGAATTATGTTATTAGCTTTTAGGAAGGATATATAGTAATTTAGGAAGAGATTCATAAATCGTTTTTTTTTTGGTTTTTTATGCAGCTAAAGGTGATTTGCATCTTACCTCCAATACCTGATGATCTAGAAGATGGAGTCTTGTTGGAAGACACATATGATGCAGATCTGAGTTTGATGGTGGAGTTATTGAACAAAGGTTACAAGATGACAGCTGAAGACTGGAGAAAAGGATCACTGGATGTTGGGGATGTGATTGAACAGGTTGCTATGAATTCATATCAGTTCGGTGCCAAGGAGAGAGCCAGACCATCTTCTTCGGGTAAGTCACTTGTCTCGATGATGAACAATCTATACAAGATTGTTGAAGACGGTTTCAAAAATGTCAACAACCGTTTATCAAAAATAGAGGAGAAGCTGGGAATATATGATAATATAAACACAGACGATCATGTAAAGTAACTTGTTCTAAGTACACTTAAGGACTTTGGATGATTTTCCTTACAATTAACAATTAACTGTTTGCATTTTCTGTTGTAGCAGCATAACAGAGATGATGGAATCCCTCTATTTAACAATTCCCCAACTCAAAACTTCAACACAGATACTGGGATCCCTCCAGCTAACAAATCTCCAAATGAACAAGATACAATTCCAGTGACTCAGAATTCAGAGACTTAGAATACTACGAAGGCACACAAGAAGAAGATCCTACTGTTGAATTAACTCAAAAGCTCAATTCAACAGATGAGGTAAAGACAATATTCATAAAAATATTTTTAAACAATTGAAACCACATGGGGAAAAAGAACTGACTCTAACAATTACTGTCCAATGTTTGAATAGATGAACAAGGATGAGACAAATGCCGGTACACAGACACAAGAAGTAACCCAGAAGCTCGATTCAACTACTGAGGTAAGATTTCTTGATTTTTTTCTTATATGTTAAATGTATGAAAGGCTTCTTAAACATATACTAAAAATGTTTTTTATTTGCAGGCTGATACATAAAATGTTACTCAGAGATGTGGTGATGATGATGGTATGAATCAAAATAAAGAAGATAATAATCAACATCATAATGTGGACGAAACCAACAGAAATCAAGAGGTTAGGTTTATGTGTTTTATTGAAAACTAAATTTATAGGAAGCTAAAATAGATCCTTGTTGCAGAGAGATAATGCTGAGGATGGTGTGGATCAAAACAATGATGTAGAAGAAGACAATCAACATCATGAGGTGAGCTTTTATATTTTTTTTGAGATTTGATGTGTGTATTTTAGCATCTTTTCAATAGCCATTAACTTGTGATTTTTACTCTTGCAGTTTGATAGAGATGATAACATTCATTTTCCATTCCCTACACGTACTGAAACACCATCACTCTCTCAGGAGCTAACAGTGCCAGAGCTGATGGAAGAAGTTGAAGCTAAATACGAAAACAAATGGAGGAAAGGAGTAGTGCGAGCAATTCTTAAAACACGCATCCGTGTTTTAATGCATGACTTGGGCATAGAACATGATTTTAAAATCGAAGACATATGCCACCTGCTGGGAGAGAAAAAAAGTGAACAGGAACCAAGAGAGAAGGTAAGTATAAACAAGAGAAACCCTATAAACAATATCCTCTAAATACTTTAGATAAACAACACTGTTTGCTTTTTTACTTTTTCTTATGTTTTTATGTTGCATAAGGAAAAAAGTGAGAAGGATGTGAAGTCACAAACTAATTAGCCAACGTTTGATCTTAAATGTTTTACTCCACCAGAGGTTTGTTAAAAAAACATCTTACTTTTAGGAAGACCTTCTAAACATGGATTTATTTGTTCTTTAATAACCAATGTTGTGTATGTGATATCTTCGAAGTGTTTTTTACAAGATATAACCATATCGTTTTTTGTGTTGCAGTAGAAGTATGTGATGTCTTTGATATATTTAATTATAATGTGCAACGTTTTCTTACATATTAATTTCAGGAAAAAAAGAAGAAACGGTGTAAGGAAGTTAATAATGCTGTTCCAGCGAAGAAACAAAGAATTGACGATGAACAGCATGTTCCAAGGCGGAGCACCCGGCTCATAACTCCATCAATGCAAACCATCACTCCATATAGAGCACCAAGAAACCCTGCAACAGCTGCTATACATCCGAAATTCAACCCTTTCCTGTCTCCAACTCTCAACAATATGGAAGAATTGAGTTATTAGAAGAGCACAAATATCAAACAAGGGTTAATGTGTTGTTTTAACGCTTTTTTCTATTTCAAATGTAGATTTTCTATCTAAAAGTAAGATATATCGTTTCTAATATTTACAGAGAGATCACTGATACACAATTATTAACTCCACACTGGTTTGACGTGCTAGAGAAACCAGAGTCATATCTTCAAGAAACGATATTTTTATACTAACTGTAAAAAATTGTATCTGTTTAGCATCGAAAGATCAATAGTAATTTGGATCAGAGATACTGTATTGGTTATTATCAGGAAAAATCTGGGTTTGTTTTCATTCATTCTGTTTATTTTATGCTTGAATATATTCATGTTTGTATTAGAAACATACACTGATTACTTGTTTTGAATTTTGTAAAAAAACAGCATGTCGATGCAGGATTAGGAATAATTTGGCTCAGAAGGAATCAAGACCTAGTCTACTTCCATAACAAGAGGCTCCCAAAGTTTGCATTTGTAGGAATTAGCTTCCTCAGAAGACTGAGTGAATGCTACAAGTATTTCAAGATATCAAATCCATGGAAATCAAAATATGAGTTTCCTAAGGATTTGATAGAGATTGTCAGAGGCGATGTACCTTCTATTTGCCTTCCTGCAAAGAAATGGCATGACATTGATGGAGTGTATGGCGTCGCCTATTGCTACGAACACGAACAGCACATTGGCATGGAGATACGTTTCACTACAAGAACAATCACAATATTAGACTGTAAAAGCAACAAGTGTAAAAGTGATTTAATACACAGTCTCATCAGACCATTTGCAGGTATGAATCCATAAAAAACCTTTTTATGTAATATAACTATGTTAGTTTGCAGTATATATACATAATGAGTGATTGTATATTGGTTTTCATTGCAGAGATGATACCATATCTTCTTCGTTGTGCTGGGGGGAAGCTACACCCTATTGATCTAGAGCTCACTCCATACAAAGTCTACTGCCCAAAGAAATACATTATGCATACAACCATTGATGAGAATTGTGCACTCTTCATCATTAAGATGATTGAGTGCCACTCTATGGGAATAGAGGACTTGATGATCAAATTGACAGATATAACTGCTGACGACACAAGATTGAAGATGGCATTTGATATCTATCGAGAATTTGTAGTGAATAAGATAGATTTGATTTCTGTTTGATTTACTGATCATTGTAGGATATGAGATTGATATGGTTTTAGTTTGATATGGTAATGAGATTTACTGACATTGTAAACATTTGAAACTGATATGTTTATGTCAGTGTTTTTGGGCTAATATTTGTGTCAAATACCAGGTTTCATAATATTTAGGAATGCGTAATTGTAATTTTAGGAAGACCTTTATAATATTTAAGGAGGCTTTCTTAAACAATAATAACTTAGGAATATTATTTAGGAAGAGTTTCATGAATATTTAGGAAGCTGTTTTTTAATTATAGGAAGATATTCTTAAAATTTAGGAAAGGTTTAATAAGCACTAAATCCTTAAAAGTTGTTTCAAAAGTTTACAAAAAAAATTCTGGGCATTCGTGGCCACAGAGTGTGTAACCAATATACCATGTTTGGAGAGTGTGTAACCAATATACCATGTTTATAGTGTGTTTGGAGAGTGTGTAACCAATATACCATGTTTGTCATTCATGTATTCTCTCAAATTATTTATATATATACATTAAACACTAAATCAATCTTAAAAAAAAAAAAGATTAGGATGTGTACAAGCAAATCAGTATCCAACATTAAACCCTAAACACAAAAATTAGTTATATCTGATACATGATAGGGAAAAAAAATTTAAAAACATTTAAAAACATGTTTATTTGAATTTAGGAAGACTTTCATAAAATTTAGGAAGGTGTTTTTAAATTTTAGAAAGGTAGTCTTAACAAAATATATAAATAAGAAATCAAGATGTTCACAAAGCTCAGGAATGCGTTCAATAGAGGTTGAATTGCGAGAAACTCAAACTCTATATAAAGAAACGCAAGAGATCCTTAGGAAAACGCAAGAAAAGCTTGCAGATATAAGAAACGAGACTTCTTTTTGGAGTCAGATGATGGCTCGACTCCATCCCAAAGTCGTCCCCCCGCCCCGCAGAAACAATGATCAAAATCCGAGTACAAATGATTTCTTTGATTTGTAATTTTTATGTTTTAAAAAAACAATTTATGTAATATTTAGTTTTATTTATGTAATTTTTAGTATTTTATTTTTAATTTTTAGTTTATTTAAAAAATATTTTTTTCGATTTTTTTTTTTTTAAAAAAACTAATGTGGTCGAAAATGTGGTCGGAAATTTCCGACTAAATTTCCGACCACCGTCTTTTTTTTTTTTTTTTTTAAACATGTGGTCGGAAATGTGGTCGGAAATTTCCGACTAAATTTCCGACCACCGCCATTTTTTTTTTTTTAAAAAAGGTTCCCGGCGAGTTTCCAACGACTTTTTCCGACGATTTTTCGGCAAATGTTTCTGGTCGGAAACTAGTCGGAAATATAGTCGGAAATTTTCCGAAGAGATTCCGATGACATTTCCGACCAACTTTCCGACTACGGCTTTGGTCGGAAATTTCCGACTACTTTTCCGACCAGAACCCTTTTCCGACCAAGCTTTTCCGACTACTCCGTGTTGGTCGGAATCTCGCCGGAAAAGCCGATTTCCGTCCACTTTCCAACTAATCCGGTGGTCGGAAATAGCTATGTATTCTTGTAGTGCAAACCATTATCCATCACTAATAACATGAATTAATATGTGATACATTAAGGCAAAACACAAAAATGAATATTAAAAACACAATTTAGGAACAATTTCATATTATTTAGGAATGTGCTTTTGAAATTTAGGAATGCTTTCCTTTTATGTTGTTATAACCAATAATTCGAGTATACACTCAAACAAATTTAGTTGAAACCACTAATCTAAGCCACAATATCTTATTGGGTCGTCCTCAGCCACATAATCTGCAAAAAAGATTTGATAAATGTTAAAAGCGTTTCACAAAAAACTGTCACGTATTCAACAAAAAAATTTTAAATGGAAATGAATGTATACAAGATACCTTTAACAAGCCCTTAATCATATCGCAACTCTGCACGTACTCTTGTTGTGTCCTCCTCTACCACATCTGCTACACTTGTGACTCTGAGACTTTGAACCCGGTACACCAAACTCTCCAACAGAGCACAATCTCTTTTTTGGCGGTCTACCACTGCTTGGTTTACTACCTGGAGGTGCACATAAGAAACCAGTTACAGAATCTGGGAAAATCCAATTATGTTCGTCTCCATTTGGGTGTATGCTTTCACCATATGCTTTAGCCCATGTCTCTGTCAAGTAGCAATCATGAACAAACTCATTTTCATCAATATTTGAACGTTTCGCAGCAGCAATGGCATGAATACAAGGTATTTTGTCAATGTCAAAAACACAACAGCTGCACTGCTTGTTCTTTAGGTGGACAATAAACTTGTTCATGTTATCTTTCACCTCAAACTCGTCTTGATTGACTTAGAAGACGTCAAGTTTCATTGCATCTGGGAACCTTAACACCAACTTATCCACTACTTTTGGCATGACAAGCTTGTTGTGTTTAGCAGCCATTTCACGTCTTTCATGAAACCACGAAGTCAGCGTTAACCGGATTGTCTAGAAAAGGGAAAGCACCGACAACTCCCATGGTCCTGTCAACATTGAATTAAACGACTCTGCAATGTTTGTTGTCATCATATTGTAACGGTTCGAAGGAGCATAAGAACGAGCCCACTTCCTGAAATCAGCTTCTTCTAAATATGTGGCCAACTTAGAAGTTGCAATTTGTATCTCTGAAACATGTAGCAAACTCTTAACGAGTATAAGCATTAACTGCATATTCAAAAAGTGGCAAACACGAATCACCTTTAAACTTGACTTTAATGTTGTTTCCGAGATGAAATCTGCAGATTCCGTGGTGTGAAACTGGATACAAGTCTAAAAGTGCTTTCGCAATGGATGGAGCACGGTCAGAAACAAACACCAAATCTTGTGCATCAGGTATGATACAACGCAGGCACCTAAAAAACCAATTCCATGACTTGTCATTTTCAGAATCAACAATAGCAAAGGCTATCGGATAAGTGATAATCTCCATCCTGTGTTGTAGCTACTAACAACGTTCCCTTGAATTTTCCCTTTAGGAAGGTACCATCAACAACAATCACTCTCCTCATCAAAGCAAAACCTCTGATTGACGGGCCAAATGCAATAAAAACGTATTTGAATCTAGTATGAGGATCTATCTCAAGATAAAACACTGATCCTGGATTTTTTTCATTAGCCATGTACAACCACTTTGCTAGGTTGTTGTAACTGTCCTCAGGAGTGCCTCTAACCAAAATCTGAGCTTCCTCTTTTGCTCTCCAAGCTTTTTTGTAATTTATAATGGACACCATGATCCTAATCGAACCTTTCTCAACAATCTGTTTGGCTTGAGACCAGCCTTCTTTTCTCCATAGTGGCTGCAAATATAAGTACCTAACAGTTTTGCAGTTGCTTGCCTATGATTTGTATTCCTATGTGTTGTATCACAATTGTGTTCATGCATATACTTCTCACCACAAAGAAATTAGATGACTTGAGCTTTGTTGCACGCATCTTCCAGCTGCATTTAGCATCGAGACAACCCAATATAAAATCTTGTTGTGTCTGACCACAATGACATGAACTCAAACTTCCACTTAAGTGCCCATTTTCTCATAGTCATCATCAACTCTTCTTTGTTCGTGAAATATCTGCCCTCATGTATATCATCACATCCTTGAGTGTGTTGTGACAAGCCTATAGATACTGGATTCTGGATGAGATGCAAGAATCCCTTATTCAGCAGTTGAGGATGTATCATTATGTTGTGCGGAAACAGACATGCCACTTCCACTTGGTCGATTATACTCTTAAAACATACACACAAATGTGAAAACATATGTTAGGAATGCCTTCCTGACTCACAATATCTATATCTATCACCTTATCTATCATCTCATTCACAATACTCCACCATATCTATATCTATCACATTCACTTTCAAAAAACTATCTTAGACACACATCTCATTTACAATAGTCGCAGTATCTATATCTATCACACTCGCCCTTACCAAAAACCATAAATCTTAATTTGTTAAAACAAAAAATTTTACCTCAATCACTTTATGAACGGATGCAACAAAGGATGAATCACCACTCAATTGCTGCAAAAATCGAGTGTTCTCTATTGTATTGGATTGAAGGTTGCTCTCTGTTTTCTCAAAAACAATATGGTTATTGGGAACCTAAAATAAAGGGCAAAGTGAGAGTCAATCAAAGAAATTACTAAAGCGGTAAAGAAAACATAATCACTAACCGTTACAAACAATCGAATCAGGTCTGAATCCTCTTGAATCTTCTTCATAAACATATTCAATTGACGATCATTCCGTATATAGACCGGTGGAGAAGTTTCTACCAAACTCTTCATTCGTTGAGGAAGTTCATAACTAAGTGGTATATCTTTCGCTAAACAAGCAAGTCAAAATCCTCAACTAACATCTCAGCTAAACAATTCAATGTGATATCATCATGTACGTCGCAAAGCGATCCACATTTATTTGAATCAATGTCAAAAAATCAATATCCTTTATCAGCTTGAGTCCACATCCCACAAACTGAGTATAACTCTACCATATTCAATCTGAGTCGATGGCAAAATAGAAAATAGAAATCAAAATTGTTTTATAGCATAGGAACCAAATGCTCAAGATATAACAACACACGATTCCCCTAATCAAATTCACAGATCGAAGAAGTAGAAAACACTGATTAAGAGGAGACTAACAATGATTAAACGTTCTCTAACATTGATTAAACATTCACTAACAAGTGATATCTACTTAGTTCGATACTTCGCTCCCCAATGTCAAAATCGAAACTAATCAAAGCATATATCTACTTAGTTCGATACTTCGTTCCCCAATGTCAAAATCAAAACTAATCAAAGCATATAGAAACTAAGAATGACAGAGAGAAAGATGAAAGGAGACTAACCGATGAAAACAAGAACAAGAAGCAAGAGATGAAGAACTCGACGGAGAAAAAGGATTGGAAAACAAAGACCTCGTTTGAATCTCTTTTCAACTACAGAGTGCAGAAGATGGATACCTCACCAAACCTAGCCTAAGACATCGCCGGATCAATGTCGCCGGAGACAGAAGAAAACAAAGATGGAGACATCGCCGGAGTCGGAGAAGAACGTCGGAGAAGAGGAATGTCGCAAGCTAAAAGAATTGGCCAATTAGGAGCTAAAGGATTTTTGATTGCTTATAACACAAGGGTACACTAGTAATTTGATTGTTTAATGAATGTTAATAATGGAAAAGTAGGAAGAGTGTGGTAGATTAGGAAGACAAACTAATTAGAGTGCTAATCTAGGGTATTTCTCTAATTTCAATGTGTGTTTATGTATCATTTGTATATATATTCATTTAAAGACACTAGTTTTTATAAATTTTAATTTATTCGGTATATGTTTCATTAATTTTGAAATAAGTTAACTCAAAACTAACTGGTCTACATCTTTTATAGCTTAACTAGATTAGGTCCCGCGTATGGGATTATAATATACTATTTTAAAATTTATAAGAATAAAATTATAAAAAATTTGAAAAATAAGATTAAATTACCCGTAAATATACATATATAATAAAATATTGAAAACGCCTATCCAATTATTTATTTAGATTATATATAGTTTGTTTTATATTTATTTGAAGAAGATTTATTTATTTATAATCATATTTGACTTTTGTTTTCAAACCGACCTAAAAATAAATTATTGTTGTTATTTTGAATTTATTTGCTCATTATCTTTTGGATGATAGACATTTTCTGAAAAGTATAAGAAAAAATAATTGAAATTAGAAAAAAAAAATTAATAATCATAAAAATAGAAATAATTTTTTTTTACGACAACCTCATAATAATAAATTAATTAAATTTTCTGTAAAGTAAAAAAAAATAAAACAAAAATTAGAGAAAAATTTAATAATCATAAAAAATATATAAGTAAAACGATTTTACAACAACCTCATAATATTAAATTAACATAAATTTTAAAAATAAATAAAAGGATTAAAAGTTTTATCAATAAAATGAAATTGAAGATATGATGGTGTTTTTAAAAAAACATTTTTATTTGTTGAGAAAATATGAGATGTTATCTCATATTAACAGTTTTGATGTAATAAGATGTTATCTCACTTTTTTGATGTAGAAATCTTAACAGTTTTGTTTCTTAAGTACAGAACTTTTTGTTACAGATTTGGCGATTAGGTTAATATGAAATTGGGTTCGATAAAACCAAATTGTCTCTTGACAAAATTTGAGTGACATAAAAGTCACGTTTGTCTAAGAGCGAAGCTTTAGTTGTCGTGTCAGTCTCATCGACGACCACGAATGCGTGAGAGAATGAGTAAGCAATACAGATTCCAAGATTGTGATGACATGTAACGTCTTGAAATTACGGCACGTGGACGTAGAAGCCCGAAAAATAAAACCAATATTCCAAAACTCTACCGTGACGGTTTTAATCTCTCTGTCTCTATCTCAATCTTTAACAAAAGTCTCAATGTATAGAGAGAAACCATTACGCAATCTTTTAGTATAGATAGATAGATTGAGAGTTAAAGAGATGTGGGAAATATCAAAAAACCAATCTTGTTGAAATGGCGGTAAGCTCTACGGTGTATTCGTGTCCGGCGATGCTCGGAAGTTGCCGGCCGGTGAGATCAAAACGGTGGAGAGTGAACTGTCAATTGTCACCTGTAAAACCCTCCAAGTATTCCTCTAAAATATCAACCGATGTCGCTCTCCACGAGTCTCCTCAGGTCTCTTTCTTACTCTATAATGGTATACATATACACACACACACACACGTGAGTGTATTAAAATCGAGTCTCTTGCCGAATTTTTCAGGCGTTGTTCGATGAGTATTTGGAGGACAAAACGAGGGTTTTCGAAGCAATGTTTCCGGATAAACCTAATAACCATAGGCTTAACGAGGTACTATTCAATTTCTACCGGGAATACTCATGACTCCTTTACCTTTTACTCCAAGGCATGGGTTTAAAAGTGTTTATTCTATTTGACTATTTAAATTGATTTTTGCAAATTTGATAAAATGTTTTTGAGTTGTTCGACCAATTCTATTCAACCATCGTCTTTGAAACTTTGATGATAGTTGACATGTTAGATGAAAAGTGGAATAACATAACTACCCAAACCAATAATCGATTTTTATTACAATTCATATGGATTTACGTAATTTTTATATATATATTTTCAAATAACTAACGAACTACGATTTGTCTTCTTGACTTCTTATAACTAGAATTTTTTTTTTAAATGTACAAAAAATCAAATAAAAACATAAACATAAAATTTAAATAAATGAACAAATAAAATTACTTGCTAAGATACAAAATTACAGTACATATAAATAACAATCCATATTCACGTGGTTAACGGTCCACCTTCGCGACCTTTCTCACCGGAGTTCTACTCCACTAGGTCGCGTTACCCTGCGTAATAGGGATTGATCTACGAGCGGGCCTTGTCGATCGAAAGATGTCAAAAATAAATAAATAATAACAATCTATATGGATTTATTTGACTTTAAAATTTTTGGTATAATTCGTTCTTGAGGGACCAAGAGGTCCCCCATTCAATTATTTGTATGTCCCATAATTTTTAGTTCCATTTTTTCGTTCATGTTTGTTTAATTACTATGTTTATTGTGCAGGAGGAATGGAGAATACAAATGTTACCAATAAAATTTTTCTTTCTCACTGCTTGGCCAGTGGTGGTCATGCGAATTAGATGCAAATCAAACGGTCAGGATTACCCATCGGACGTACCTCTAGACATAACCAAAGTTCTTGAGCTCAACATGGTAATATCACCACATGGATCACATATCACATTAGTCAGATTTTTATTTTATTTCTTTAACCTTTGAATTCTAATTTTCAGACAAAATGGGAGCTCCAAGGGCTAGACCGAGTAATGGAACCATCTGATTTCACTCTCGGAGTCAAAGGAGCATTGTATCCAGACCGACGTGGAAGGCACACAAGGCTCAAAGGTCGACTAGAAACGAGCATTAGCTTCGTGCTTCCTTCAGTTCTCGCACTGGTACCAGAAGATGTTAGGAGAAACATGGCCAACGCGGTAAGAAACTTTTTCATTTATTAGTTTGCAAACTCAAATTGCTATGTACCAGGGGGGTTATACAGGATCTATCATTATTATTCGTCCTTTACAGATTTTGACCGCTTTGGTGGAGAACATGAAGCATAAGGTTACTGAGAGCTTGGTCGCTGATTATAGCAAATTCAAACATGAAAGAAAAAACACTAGTATAAATATCAATGTTTAACCATGTATAGTTCTGGATTCGATCACAAGATATGTGACCTCGATTGTTTAAAATAATTGAGGCTTTTAATCTCAATGTTTAACCATGTATAGTTCTGGATTCGATATGAACGATATACATAAGTTATGTAAGTCGTGTAACACAGCATACGCCACACTTATGCCTGGATTATTTTGAAATAATCGAAGCTTTACTTGCTTTGGTGTACGAATAGTCAAATTTAGAATACAAAGGGTGGTAAAGACAGATTTTCACACAGAAAGTAAAAGGACAAATAAAAAGATTCACAAACGAACACAATAGTTCTTTGATTTGGTCCGATTTAGTTACACAGGCTTACTTGGTGAGTTTGAAGTACAAGATGAGGATAATGGCGGCAATCAAAGCGATGATAATGCCTCCAATGGTCCATTTGTTCTTGTTGATCCTCCTCGTCATGCCTGTCAAGATCTTCTTGCTCTTTCCAATGTTATCGTCTACTCCATGAAGCTGTCAATCGAGTTATAAATTTTGATTAACAAGATACGTATTATATAAAGAAAACGTAGTCTTGTTCGTGAAAGATCCCTGAATTCTTATATCTGGAGTAAGCAAAAGTGTTGCAGAAAGAAAATACCGTGTCGTGGGCACGTAAGAGAGATTGTCTCTGACTGTGCAAGTCTTGGAGGATTGAAACACCGATCTCTTCAGTCTCCATCATTGTTCTACGACTGTCCTTGACTCTGTCAGTGGTTCGGCCCAAACGCTCAGTTGACATCATCAATCTTGATCTTTGATCAGCTGAAGCCTGACCTCAACGACATGTCGATAGAAATAAATCAAAAGTTGTTTTACTAGCAAAGATTGAGATGCGATTAGATAGAAACAGTATGACTGAGTCCTTTACTTACCGTTTTTGTGTCAGCCATGCCAGCTTCCAGTAACTCATCTCGAGCAGCAGCGTTCAAGGTTCCAGATGTGATTCTCTTCACTTCAGTTTTGAAATTGTTCAAATCAGACTTGAATTCTCGTAATTTGATAAGGAGGCTGGACTTAAGATTTGGTGGAAGGCTCCTTGCCTCGAGATCCATTTTCCTAATCTGGTAAAGAAATAGACAGAGTATCATCAAAATGCAAAATGGACAATTCTATAACTTCACGTTAGGCCTATCACATACCAATACTTCTGCATTTTCCAGCCCAGATTTTATTTCAGACAGCTTCTGCTTCTTCTGTTCTGCAAATCATTAAAGTATTATCAATGCATCTGAAGCAGTAAAGAACAACAGCGCATACTAACCAAAAAATGACAATGATCAGTAATCACTACTAATCACAAGCTCTTTTCTCAATCAGCGACCATAGAAAAGAAAGCAAAAGAAAGGCACATAACTATGTCCTAACAACACATGAAGGATACGAGGTTTGTAGTAAATTAAAGGATCTAAAATACACAGTACTATGCATCAAAATCAAACACAAACCAAACTATTTATAATTCACGCTTTGCATCAAACACAAACTAAAGTATCTCGGGCGGACACAATGGCGATGATCAGTGACCAATACTAATCACAAGCTCTCTTTGCAATCAGAAAACAAAGAAAGGACACTAATATGTCCTTGCAAATTGTAATACATGAAGAGACAAGAGGTTTGTAGTAACTAAAGGATCTAAAATCGCATAAAATGCTACATCAAACACAAACCAAACTATCTCTAATTAGTTCCTTGTCACATTCACAAGCTAAACCAGTAAGGTTGTTTCGAATCAAACATTTTCTTTGTCTACAATCCTTCAAAGAAGCTAAGGTAATGCCTGTGGAGTAAAAGTGACATATCTTAAAAAAGATACAAGATATCAATTAACCTCCATCAAGTGCAACAGCTGAGGAACATTTCTTGGAAAGACTAGCTGAGAGCTCACAATATTGCCGCTCGTATCCATCAAAAGCTTCACTCATTGTTCCTACTACGAACTCTGCAGAGTCATCAGCAACACACAATAGTTATGATACTATAGATAAACAAAAACATTTCTTCCGTAAAACCGAAACAAACACAGCAATAATTAAGATTAGCCCAAAACCATCACCAAGACCAGGTTACTGAAATTCTTACAACGATTCAAAAGAGGAGGGATACTATAATCGAATGATTGATTTCTAAAACAAATGTTAAAACCCTAACATATTGTGTAGTTTAAAATAGATCGCGATACAGGATAATCACATGTCAACGCGACGTTCACAGGGAAAAGGAGAAAAAAAGCAGCCAGAAAAGTAAAATTCACCGATCACAAGAGGAGTAATTAACGGATACTTCCGGAGATCGGGAGAAATGAAAGAGTTCGCCGGAGAAGAAGCGATTGAAGCACAAAATTAAAAAGTAAAATCACAATCAGAAAAAGAGGGATTCTGAGGAAAATAGACAGAGGTAGATTGAGAGACCTGAAAAACGAATGTGGGACAAGGAGAGGTACGTCGGAGTCGAAGAATCGATCGGAGAACAAAATCGTGGAAGACGACGATGAATTGATTTGATATGAAAATTATTATTTCTGTCGGGAAGACGGTTGAGTAATTATATCCTACATCTAAAAACATTTTTTATTTCGTACACCACGACTTTACATAGATAGGTTTATCATTAGTTAATGATTTCGATAGGCTTATTTCCATTAATCTTCAATAATCAATCTATATAGGAGCATTAATTTACCCTTAGTAAGTCTAATTAGTTGGTTATCTTCGGATCTGAAAACATTGGTTAAAACGGTGGAGACTTGAAAATCATCAAAAACTGAAATTATCGAAAGTTGCCACGGTTGATTAACAAAATTGCTGCGCATACGGATCATAAGACTAAAACAAATTAAACTAATTATTATTACTAGATATAATATCCGCGTGTACACGCGAGATACTTTTTTAACATATATGTATGATTTTTCTTTTTTCAGTTTTTGATTATAAATTTTATTTTTTAAAATTTGTGAAGTACTAATATTTAAAATACTAAATTTATTAATTTGGATATATTTCAATACATAGTTTTTACATGCTAATTATGAATATTTTTTAAATGTTAAATGTGACTTTCTTTTTCTTGCTATGTTTGTAAAACATTTGATTTCTCATGCTTTAATTTGAATACCCTTTAACAAAAAAATAAATAGACAAATGATAATATTAATGCAATTCAAAATTCAAAATTATATTTCTATAAAATCAAAAATCAAAATGAAGTTTTTAAAAGTGTCAAAATGATGTTTAATTAACATTTGTGATTATAGATTTTTATTCTTTGACTGCTTTTTCCTTTTTCATTACGCATATGTTGCCGCCGTTATTTGAGGGTTAAGTCATGTGATGATTCATATGGAGCTAAACTGTTTTTTTTTTTCAAAAGACATGAAAAAAACATTGTCAAAAACAAAAAAAAAAACGAATTATGTAACTTGAATGATTTCCAATTTATTTTAGTTTGGTTTGAATTTCTCAAGTTTAATATTTTTTTTTCCGTAAAAATATGTCTTTACAGTGGATAATATTGATTATTCACCAACTAAATATACTTGTCTTTCTTAAATGAAGAGGTTACACCTTCATTACCCTTCCATAAGTCACGCTCTCTTCATAATAGTGTACACGCGAGTTAATATATTCTGTCTTTTTATGTTATTTTTAGTTGTAAATGATTATTGGTATAACTAAAAAGATGTAAACTTTGGAAATGTAATAAAGTTGTTTAGAATTAATATGTACACTGATTCGCTAATACTTTCAATATATTTTGTAATAAAACCAGATCTAAGTTATGTTTAGATGACGCAAAAATTCAAGAATGAAATTAATTATGCCATATCTTGGACCTATGTTCACTAAACACATATTCAAAATTATTTGCTTGAGATTTGTTTGTATCATTTCTATTCCAAAACCATCTAGGACTTTTGGACGTCATGATCAACCTCACATGGCTTATGCCTTTATGGCCTCTATGTCTACGTCTCTTCCACTCATATCTCTAGTTTTTGTTAATTTTTCCTCTAACTCTAAAAAATTGTCCAGCCTTCTTTTGTAACATAGCTAAGATATGTCAAAAAGAAAAATAAATGGTGATCAAAAACTTGACTCAGAGCATAAAACACAAGAATTTATATAAACGTACCTTATGTATGGTGGGAGTAATATTCTCAATTCTAAGATAAAATCAGTCTCTACGTAGTCATTAGACACATAACACCCAATCATGTTCAGTACCCTATGTATGTTTAAAATCTATAGTCATGCATGACATCCTAGAGAAATACTCTTATGGCCAATGATCAAACCTATTTTTATTAAATAATTTCCTTCATAAGATCAAGAAGAGTGAGCATGATTTCACACATTAGACAATCTACCTTTCCATATCTTACAACCTTCCGCCACAAACCATCATCATCCATCAGTTTAGAGCTAAGCCGACAAATATTTTCAAGTATAGAATAAATGTGACACTAATGATACTTTTGTCTATTTTCAACACTGTGCCACAAAAATGTAGAGTATACATAAAGCATACCTTGGATACAATAAGTGTTCAGACAAAACAATAAAAACAAATCATAGACATCAAATGATCTCAAAACTCATCGCATGATTGAACTATTGATTGTATAGCTCCATGACTTACTCAAAATTCTCTGATCACGACCTCTGAGCTTGCCATTTATTAAACATCACATGGCTGCAAGGAACTTAAAGTCATCGCACTATAGCCACAAATTAGCCAATCACTCGAGGTAAAGTTGTTCTCTACAAACGAAACAAAATCATTCAATATTTTGAAACCACACCCAAAGAGGATTCCATGGAAACCAAAGCTCTCAACTTTTACTCATGAACTATACATAAATCTATTTTATACTTGAAAAAATGGTTAACAATACTCCTATCACAAAAAATCAATCTGAGAAACATATTATTGACTTAACATCGAATCACGAAAAATAAAGCAAAAAAGAAACCAAAAGCAGCTTCGATCTCCTATGATCAAATTGACAGAGCTCATATTTTTTTTTATATTTTTCACCTTCTCTTTTAGACTCTGAATATTTTTTTGTTTTATATAAGAAAAGAATCTGAAAAAATCTTCTTTCGTCATTCATGTTGTTGAATAACGATTCAATGGTGAAATTAGGTTGATGTCACTTTGGTTTTTGGATAAATAATTATGAAGTAAACAAAATGTTTGACTTTTTAAAAATTATCACATGTTTTAAAGTTTTTGAAAATTGAAGTGATTAATATTATTTAATAATATTATTTTTAATATTTTGTAGAAAATGATGTGGCATGAGGAGGGGTGCTGATTATACCAGACCTAACCCTCTTTTTATATAATAGAATATTATTATGATTATTATTATTAATATTATTATGATTATTATTATTATGATTATTATGATTATTATTATTATGATTATGATTATGATTATGATTATGATTATGATTATTATTATTATTATTATTATTATTATTATTATCTTTTTGTTTTTGGCAACACATGAATAATATTACTACCACTATGGTGGAAGTAAAATAAAACTTAGTTACAATAAAATATAGAAGTTAAAATAATATGATTTGGTTAAAATAGAAAGGTAAATGATCATTATAATTGTGAAAATCAAAGCTAAGTTTAAGGGTCAAAGATTTTTGGCATTTATAGAAGTTGGTGCTAATGTTTATATTTGTTATGTGTTTGGTAAAATTTTATGCAACATACAAATTCTAAATTTAAAGATACTCAAGTTTTTGGTAGATGCTGATTTTAGAAAGTGGACTCGTTCCTATTCACCTTTAAAACGCAGTTGACAAAAAAAATCATCTTTAAAACGCAATAATATCTATTATATAAAGGGAGAGTTAGGTCTCACAAAGGTGTGACACCTCAGCACCCCTCTTTATACAATATCACCTTCTAAAAAAATATTAAAAAATATTGTTAAATAATATTAGTCAGTTTATGTAGTGATTTTTTGAAAACTTTTAAACATGTAATTATTGTAAGAAAAGTCAAACGTTTTATTTCTTTATAAAAAGTCGAATCCGAGTCTGTTGTATATGTTGTCATAGGAATAACACACAATCTGAATAATGCTTGGTACATTATGTTTTTATGAACAAACAATATTGTCAAATTTGAAAACTATGAACTATATATCAATATTCTAATATGATTTTCATAATAATTTAAAATAATTGATTTATTTGTAATATGTTTCACAAGAGTATGACACGTCAACACCCATCTTTATGACACTAAACTCTAATTAAATCTATCGGTTTGTTCTTTCCATCTTCTTCAAATCCCTAGAATCATATTTGTTTATCCGAGAACCAAAGCGACATCAACCTAATTTCACCATTGAATCGTTATTTAACAACATGAATGGCGAAAGTAGATTTTTTCGGATTCCTTTATTATATAATGCAACAAAATATTCAGAATATAAGAGAGAAGGTGGAAAGCAAAAAAAAAAAATATGAGCTCTGTCAATTTGATTATTAGAGATCGAAAGCTGATTTAGACGCCTTTATATTCGGCCATCCGGTAAGTATTGAATAGGTATTGGGCTTCCTTTCATCTTCAAACCTATCAATTAAAAGTTAATAAGGGTGCAACTTCAAAAGCACTGAAGCTTCTTATCTATTGGCTTATCTTGGCGTGTTAAATATCATCCCACTAGATGAACTATCATCATCACAAATTTAGATCACATAAGTCAAGCGTTCAATAAGCTTTTAAAGCAGATTGGAGAGTGAGAAGAATTTAAGTTGCCAGACTGGTAGAAGAAAGGGAAATGTACTCCTTACATCTACATGAGATGCAATATCCTTTCTTTTCCAATTTTGGTTTCTTTTTTGCTTTATTTTTCGTGATTTAATGGTAATATGTTTCTCAGACAGATTTTTCGTGATACGAATATTGTTAAACCATTTTTTCAAGTAGAAAATAGATTTCCGTATAGTTCATGAGCGAAAATTGAGAACTTTGGCTTCCATGGAATCCTCTGTGGATGAGGTTTCAAAATGCTGAATGATTTTATTGTTTGGTTTGTAGAGAACCACTTTACCTGGATTGATTGGCTAATTCATGGTTATAATGCGATCGTTTCTTGAATTTGAGTTCCTTGCAGCCATGTGATGTTCAATAAATGGCAAGCTTAGAGGTCGTGATCAGAGAATTCCAGAAAATTCATGGAGTTATACAATCAATAGTTCAATCATGCGATGGGTTTTGAGATCATTTGATGTCTATGATTTGCTTTTATTGTTTTGTCTGAACACTTATTGTATCCAATGTATGCTTTATATATGCTCTGCATTTTTGTGGCACAATGTTGAAAATAGACAAAAGAATCATTAGTGTCACATTTATTCTATACTTGAAAATATTTGTCGGCTTAGCTCTAAACTGATAGCGATGATGGTTTGTGTCCGAAGGTTGTAAGATATAGGAAGGTGGATTGTCTAATGTGAAATCATGCCCACTCTTTTTGATCTTATGAAGGAAATTAATAAATAAAATAGGTTTGATCATTGACCATAAAGATATTTATCTAGGATGTCATGCATGGGCGCTATAGATTTTAAACATACAAAGGGTACTGAACATGATTGGGGTGTTATGTGCCTAATAGTTACGTAGAGACTGAGTTTATTTTAGAATTGAGAACATCACTCTCAGCATACATAAGGTACATTTATATAAATTCGTGTTTTTTATGCTTCGAGTCAAGTTTTTGATCACCTTTTTTTTTTTTTTGACATATCTTAGCTATATTACAAAAGAAGGCTGGACAATTTGTAGTTAGAAGAAAAAATAACAAGAACTAGAGACATGAGTGGAAGAGACGTAGACATAAAGGCCATAAAGGCATAAGTTATGTAAGGTTGATCATGACGTCTAAAAGTCCTAGATGGTTTTGGATTTTAAATTATACAAACAAATCCCAAACAAATAATCTTGAACATGTTTTTAGTGAACATAAGTCCAAGATATGAAATAATTACTTTTATTCTTGACTTTTTGCGTCATCTAAGCGTAACTTAGATCTTGTTTTATTACAAAATCTATTGAAAATATTAGTGAATTAGTGTACATGTTAATTCTAAACAATTTTATTACATTTCTAAATTTTACATCTTTTTAGTTATACCAATAATCATTTACAACTAAAAGTAATATAAAAGAGGAGTTATATTTTAACCTGCTTGTACACTATTATGAAGAGAAAGTGACTTGTGGAAAGGTGATGAATGTGTAACCTCCTCATGTAAGAGATACAAGTTTATTTACTTGGTGAATAATCACTATTATCCACAATAAAGACCTATTTTCCAGGGGAAAAAAGCATTAAACATGAGAAATTCAAACCAACTAAAATAAATCAGAAATCATTCAAGCTACATAATTTTTTTTTTGGTTTATGACAATGTTTTTTTCATGTCTTTTGAAAAAAAACAGTTTAGCTCCATACGAATCATCATCTACCTATTATTTTTGCAACATTTTTTCACTCAAACCTTTGTTTTGTAAACAATTACAATGCAATGCCATTAATTTAATAACAATACCTTAAGCAACCAATTGGTAACTATGTAATTAGACAATTTAGACTCGATCCATTAACACAAACACGCGGATCTCCATTCAACCCGGTTGGCTAATTACTCGATCCCAACATTAGCGGATCGATTTAACAATCTAAGGAAAAAATCATTCAAGATCAATCAACGTAATGTATCTACTAAATATTCTCCCTCGATCTTAAGATCTCTTAAAAACGAATATGAACAATCTTCTTAATTAACCTTTATCCTGCAACCACATTAATATCAATCATTAAGAATATTCCATAAATTTTTTGAATGAATATTTCTAACAAATCCGCAATATTCTCACCAAGATTTTTCGAGATTTATACGACTTTATTCCTCACATCCTCGCATTAGCTTATAAATACCTGCACTAGGGCACCGTCATATGCATAAATTTTCTCAACATTCACCCCATAACATATTACCAGATTCTTTCAAAACAAATCCATGGCTGCTTCGTTTGCTTACCTAAGAGATTTACGACTGTATAAGACTGTGTGGCGTGTCCAAGTCAAAGTCTTACACTCATGGCATCAATACACCATCAACACCAAGGAAACTCTAGAATTAGTTTTGGCAGATGAACACGTAAATCACATTCTTTAACCTTTTTGTTTGCTAAGTTATAAAGCTATAGCTAACATTTCATATACCTTAAATGGTTTCAGGGTGTTAAGATCCACGCATCTGTAAAAAAAGATTTGGTGCATAAATTCTCAAATCAGCTTCCTCTTGGTGAGTGGACATTCATTGAGACATTTGCTCTCACTTATGCAAGCGGCTAATTCCAACCAACAAGCAATCTATACAAGATGGCTTTTGTCAATGACACATCTATAAATCAAAGTGATCATAAATCAAATTCAAACTTTTTAACTTTAGCTAAGTTTAATCAAATTTTGATGGGCGACCTTAATCAGGCTATGTTGATTGGTAAGTCAATATAAATTTGAATCTGGTTTTGAACCCGTATTGTTTGTATTCCTGATATAAGGTAAGTGTCATATAATAATTTTTATGTTGACATTTTAGATGTGCTTGGTAAAATTGTTAGCATGAGAGAAATGGAGAGTTTGGAGGTTAACAACAAGCCAACTAAGAAGCTGGATTTCGAATGAGGGATGAAAAGTAAGTTAAACTTTTAGTTTGTATTATTCCTATATATATCATTAACTACTTATTTGTATTCAAAAAGTATTAATTACTAACTGTTCCTGTAATGGTACAGTGATGATAGACTTTCATGTACCTTATGGGGAGCATTTGCTGAAAAAGTCTTCAGAGAATGTCAAGCAACTCATGGTTTAATGGTTATATGTTTAATAAGGTTTGCTAAAATAAAAACCTTCAAAGGTTAGTACATTTATAGTATCTATCCCGTTCTCTACTTCTCTATTTGTCAGTAAATCAAACCTATTAACCTATATTTTCCCTCAGGAACAATAAGATTCTCAAATTCATTTGATGCCTCACAAGTTTATGTTAATCCTCCTTATCCGGAAATTCAGAAATTTGTCCAATCGTAAGTAGTTTTTTAACTCTTATTTAGTTCATGGATAATATGGATGTTTATGTCATATTTTCTTCATTCGTAGGCTACTATCTGATGGTCTTACTCTCACATTCCGTGAGAGTACTTTAAAATATCAAATGGTAACTCTTAAGTATGATGATAATTTTCAATATCCTAGGAAGACTATTGAAGAGCTTACTAATTCTACAGAGGTTATGAACTCATTCATAATGTCTTTGTGTAATTATTGGTAATAATTTTCATTATTCAATAGATATCTCTCTGACTATCAAATGTTTGTTTCTTCAGGTTGGTAAGGCAAGGGTTATATGCACTATCTATCCTGGCAAGGTACTATTTTAGCTGTAGGAATTGTAACAAGAGAGTTACACATATCTATCCTGATGGCATTGGTGCTCCTTTAAAAGGACAAAAACAAAAGTTTAGGTGTGATGTATGCAAATCAGTTGTCACTAATGTCATTGCTAGGTTTGATGATTACCAGATTTGTGAGCTATCTATATTTCTTAAATCCTATTCTATACTATATTATAATCGTCACTGTTTCAAATTTATATCATCTTATAGATACATGCTTTACACCAAAGTAATGGACACTACAGGTAAAACTAAATGTCTATTTTTTGATAGTATGGCTGCACACACTATCACACAAACTGCCACCACTGTTCTGGGTGGATCTACTACTAAGGTATTTCTTTTTAGATTGCATATGTTTGTAACTTAGTGTGTGAATTTAACATTTGTACTTGAAATTTGTACCAGATTGTCGATCTTGAAGCTCTGCCAGATGCAATTAAAAATTTGATTGGGAAGACAATCCTTTTACTGGTTTGTGTGGAAAAGGAGAACATTATGGATGGTAAAGATTCTTACAAAGTGTCCAAGGTTTTTGCTAAGGATGGAATGATTGCAGAAGATATTAATGAAGATTCTAATGGCTTAATAACTCCATCTTCTATTCTATCCGGTGATCAGGTATTTTAATCAATTGTATACATGTAAAGTTTTAGGTTTAATAGTCAGAGAGTTTCCTAATGCCAATAGCTTTTGTATTGGCTGTAAGGTACCATATTGTTAACAGACATCCAAGACACGTATGAATCAAGCACATCCTCATCAAAATGTGTAATTTCTCTTCACTTAGAAGTTACTGAGCATTCCTCAGCAACAAAGAAACTTTGCAGAAATTCATTTGATTTGGATAAGGTTGATGAAAGCATCACATTTAATGATGCTACTGTTACGTGTGGGTCACCTAATGTAACTCAGAATAATGAGCTATCTGATTTGGGCAATGAAGATAAGAAGGTGGAACTGAAGAAATTTGCTGAAGTTAGAGTCAAGGTCGAGAAGAACAAATAAGTTTAAGAATCATAAACCAAATAAAGTTCGCTTTTACAATTTGTTTTCATTGTTCTTCTGTTTTATTGAACCTAATACTATTTCATCACTAAGTAAGTTTATTTTCAGACTTCTATTCAGTTTATTTTTAAGTATTTTATATGATTTATAGTATATATATTAATTTATTGTTGTTAACATATATTTATTATATTAATTAACATATAATTAAGAACCAGATTCACAACTAATTCATACAAACATATAATCATATATTTTTCATTCTAACTATGTTTACTTATTATACCATTTTCAAACACATTTTTGTTGGACAACTAACACAATTAAATAAATAACTTCAAATTTCTTAATAGAAAATAAAAATTAAATATAACCAATCAAGAATCTATCCGCGGTGTACCGCGTGTCAAAATCTAGTATGACTTAAAGATCAAGTAACAACGGCAATAAATTCGTGAAAAGAAGAAGCAACCAAAAAAAAAAATCAACAGCCACTAGTATTAATTGAATATCATTCTGATACTTTTAAAAATTTTATTTTGATTTTTGATTTTATAGGAACAGAAATTTGAAATTGTGAATTGCCTGAATATTATCATTTGTATATATATTCTTAAGGGTATTCAAATTAAAGCATGAAAAATCAATTGGAAATTTTTTAGTTTCAGTTATTGAAAATCAATGTTAATCATTGGAAAAGAAAATTTAAAGAAACTCAATTCAGCAGACTTTTTTGGGGTTGAAAGTCAATTCAACAGAACTTGCAACAAATCAGAAAACATTTTAGCTTAAACAAAGGACTCCACTACTCCATGATGTATTGTTCTATTTCCATCATCATGTTCCAATTTCTGTTTCTCAAACACTACATTGTGATTACATTGGCTCCATTTTTACTATAAATAAAACAATTGTTAAAGAAAAAGGGAAAACAATTGTGATTACATTGGCTCCATTTTTACTATAAATAAAACAATTGTTAAAGAAAAAGGGAAAAAAAAACTTCAGACTATGTACGTATTACAAAGTTTATATACACTACACAAATAATGCCCATGATTATGCATCGTTAAACTATGAATTATACAATTGTTTATAGGTGAAACAAATTATTCGCTAACTAAAATTGGAGAAACTATGATAAAGATAATTTATTTTTAAAGCGCAAACCATAAAAATATCATCTATTTTTAATCATTAATACAACTTCTTAATAATATTTCATACCACAAAACATAATAAAAATAACTTCTTAATGATATAGACTTTAACGTTAAATTTTTATCTACAAATTATAGTTAAAAAATTATGCATTTATAAATTATAAAAAGGCCTTGGTTTGTTAAGCATATTTTTACGACCAAAATTATAATTTATAATTATCATTTATAAACGATTTACGCACAAAATTTTTCCAAACAGCCTCCAATTATATATTCCAGTCAAACCCATAATTTCAACGTGAAATTTCCATTAAAAATACCCCCCAAACCCAAAGTATTATAATCCCTATATTTAAAACAAAAAGCTATACTGCAAAAAAAATTCGATATTCTTGAATATGCTTTTTCATCTGTATAGAACAAATTTTCTCTACTCCACCACCGTCTCAGTCTCAGGCCTCATTTTTCCGGTGCCGGAGAATCCTCAGGCTTTGCGTTTCGTCTCTGAAACTGATCAAGCTCCTCTTGTGGGAAAACTTCAGATTGCAGAGAAGGAGAGATCTTCTTAACGTGAAGCCACGTAAGTTGCCAGAAACTGTCACTTCCGATATCATCACCTGGTAATAAAACTCCCGTTGTCTTCATTACCAACAACGTGTTCTTGAGCAGTTCTGGTATGAGTTCATGGATCTTCTCGCTGCGTTTTCCTCTGAATTTGGTTGACATGTAAGTCTCCAAACGGTTCAAGACACCAAGCCACAGTCTACAGAATGATGGTTGCTGTGAGATATCTTGAAGAGATTGAAGAAAAGCTTTTGACATGAGCTTTGTGGCAAGAACAAGCGTTTCTTCAACTGTTTTCTTGAAATTCTTCCTTGAATTCTCGATTGAAACAGCAAGCAACTCGTCAAGCAATGGGAAGACTGCGGCATCAAAGCATTGGAACCATAGAGGTTGTGGTAACATGATCCCGTCTGCACCGGCTATAGCTCGCTGCAGCATTAAAATTGCGTGGTTTCTCACTTGGTCACGTAGATCAAGACAAACTCTCTTGAGGTTGTTCACAAGTCTTAGCCACATTTCTCCAATATCTTGACTTAGTTTCATCATAGCATCATCTTCTCCAACTGAGTTTTTCGCTTCTTGAGACCATCTTGCAAGACAAAAAACAGAGTTTGACATTAAGTCAATCGCTGAGATAGACCTATTGATTTCACCAACTCGGGATTCAGCAAACTGCCTAGCTGCATCCAAACAGAGAATGTAGTTTGAGGGTAACAAGTGTGCTCCTTCTGACATTATAAACCGAAGGGCTTCGAATCCAGCATCAGAAGCTTCTGGATGCCGAGCTGTGATTGATAGCAGCGAAATGATCGTCCGCCAACCAGTATGAGATCTAACGTGAGATGCATTCGCTTTTACAAGACGTGCAACTTCTTGTGTAATGGGCTCACAGTATGCATCAGCCACTCTTGCATCAAGCTTGAGAACCAGTTGGAGTGATTTCAAAAGTTCATCTGTTAGATTTTCCTTGTAAGGTAATAATCTCTGGCAGATCTTCAATACTCCAAAAACAGCCTTTTCAACAAGCGTGCATGGTGTTGACGTTGATTGAACTATACCCGAGATATGCTCATAAACAGTTTGCCAAATCTGTAGGATTCTGTCTCGGTTGTTCAGAGTTACTGCAATCAGAAGCTCCAGGCAAAAGACCGAACTAGCTTCATCTTTCCCGGCTGCTTTTATGAGAGAGTTAACAAGCTGCTGCAGAGACTCAGCTTGGAGAAACTTGCTGTCTGAGAATATGCTATCAATATGACAATCTTTCACTATGCCACGAGCGTGTTTATAAGCTGCCAGTTCTTCCTCAGTTGGTAATGGCTTTGTCTCCTCCATATCAAAAGACAGAAGCTGGCTAAACCGACCAATAAAACTAGATGATTTTCGAGGCGTCACTGAGGGTTGTGACTGTGATACTACTGGTGGATGATTTGCAGAAGGTTTTTCTTGGTCCAAGTTACTAGTTGTCGACTCCGGGTCATCCGCTGCATTACTAGCTATATGAGCTGGTAAAATCTGGAGTTTATTGAGGCTCAAGACACATTCCAGTATGTTTTTCCAGCCCGAACTGATATAGTCACCATATTTATTTGCAATCAAGAAAACAGCTTCAGTAGCCATTCTTGCTCTGGCATCTTCTCCTAGAGCAATAACAGCTTCATCAGCAGATAATGGGGCGAAGAAGGGTGTGAATTTGCAGAGAGACACAACCAGATCATCCAAAACACTATTCAAATGATAATATGCTGAAAGTTTTGCTATGGCCAATAACCCATCAACACATCTCTGCAAAACATCTTCTTGCTCTGCTTGCTCAAAAACCACTGATGTAGCTGCAATAGTGGGACCAGACATGATACAAAACATGTCACGGTCCAGATGGGATGCAGTCTCACATAGGATATAGGGACTGGTTTCTTTGGATTTGTAAATCACACTAATCCAACGACCGGCTGTCATCATTTGGAAGCCGGTTCCCTTATCTGGGTTCATCTGAATCTCACTGTTGCAAATTGAATGATAAATCTCAGATAAGTACTCTCTAGGAAGGTCTGCGCCTCCATTTATGCGCCTATTGTTACGGATGAAATCTTCTTCAGTCATCCTTGTCTTTACCTGCATGTTGTGCTGATCTGTGTTCAGCAAGATAATCGAGTAAGATAACACGAAGGCAGCATCTTTATCAATCAGTATCTGTGGTGACTGCTCATAGTATCTCTCAGAAAACGCCTCTAGCACCCTCTGTATCTTCTGTGCCTCACCAGGCAATCTAAAGGTACCCACAAAGAGACGCAGGGCGGTAGCAAGATTCATGTTCTGGAAGTCAAACGTCTTGGCAAACTCATGAAGCACCTGAACACAGAACTGGTCATGATTTCCGAGGAAATCTCCTATAAGATTCTTATCTAACCCACATGTATACCTGAAGAAACATGCCACACTCTTTGGATCAAGTTCCTCAGGTAACAAGTGCATCCCTTGGAGATACTGTAAGCCTTTTTTAGGATCACGGTTAAAATGATCAGCCCCAAGCATCAGCTTTTTCTTTATATGCTTTGCCTTTCGGACAAAGGGGACCCAAAAATTAGGATCTCTGTAATTCTCACATCTCACTGTCCAGAATTCTTCATATCCTTCTTCATGTGTAGGAACATTTGAAGTCGGCAATTCCTCACCCACCCTCTCAGCCATTCCCTGAACCATAGAAATTAACCCATCCAATGCAAGTATATGCATAGCAGATAAAGGCCCATTAACTGGGAAGGCACTCTTTGATAGCAGGTTTGAAACATCTTCAAACACATTACTGCAGGTTATATCACAATCGAAATTTGCAAACACTTCAGCCATGAAAGTATGTTGTCTGCAAAGATCAACCAGAGCCTCCATAGCAACCTCCTGTTGCTGATAAGAAGAGCCATGTTTGCTCTGTGCAATCCTCAGAAGTACGTATGAAAAGAAAGCTTCAAGCTGCATCTTAAGCTCAGTACGGAGACTCAGGTAGAGATTAAGAACGATGCTGCAAACTGTAGAAAGAATCAGAGGGCTCATGGACAAACCAAACTGCATCAAGTTACAGAATAACTCATCCTGAATCAAAGTCAGCAGCTTTGGATGCTCACAGAAAGAAGGCCCTCCAAGTTCTATAGCAGAATTAATTAAGCCCAGAGCGAAAAGAGGAACATCTTCATCAAACGCTATTGGGTTGGATCTGGAATTGACTTCACCGTGTTCTCCAACATTCAATAGGGTACACAAGAAATGAAAAATCTCTACCATGCATGGAATACCAAAAGGCGCCATCATTGCATCTTCACCATTTGCAGCAACATTCAAGTCATCACTGACCTCAGTTTTCTTTTCATCATTTCTCAGCTCTGTTTCTGGAATAACCATCTCAGAACTTGGAGAATCTTTATCATTGCCGAGAGTATCAGCTACAGTAGCAATATTTCCATTTTTAATTTTGTTTTTTCCAGAATTCTGATCCCAGTCCACTGTTCCAACCTAGACAAGATAGAATAGAGTTAGAAATTTGTGAACAACAAACCATCTTGACAAGATGGTCAATATAAAACACCTTACAATTTACTTATCTGCATAATTTTTTTAAGATGAGCAGTCGTCTATCAATCAACACGCTTAGCAGATAAATTATAACGCAATACAATTTTGTGCATGTTAAATCTTATCTATAGGGGATAAACATGTAAAACAAACATAAAAACTGCTTGCATGAAAGATTAATTTGATTTACCTTATCGCCGACATGTAAATCACTTTCATTAGCCAAGGGGCTAATAAAAGGAAGTTGAGAGAAGATACATCTAATCAACTCATGCATTGTGTGACGAGCTATTCGCTGCAACAATTCACTTTTGGAGCTTGATTGATGAACAACACGCAAACAAGTGTTGACGATGGTGCAAATGTCTTGATTACTCAATCCACTAGAGGCCTTACTCTTTATGCAAGCCAGCAGAACTTGAAGTATCTTCATCAGAACCACTTCCTCTGAGGCTGGATCAGTTACCTCGAAACGACAGCTTTTTACAGCATCAACTATGATATGCATCGCCTCTCCCACATTCACGGTTTCAAGGGTAAAAATGTCAAGGGTTAAGATCTTGTAGACAGATGACAAAGCAACGCCAGTAATTGGAGCCCCAGTTTCATCAGATAGTATAACATCCAAAAAGGGCTGTATGTACAATCTTGGGTCAACATTTTGCCAATTGCTTTGCCATGAAAATATCTGCTTACGCAATTCTTTCAAAGAATGGATAAGTGAATGATCTAACTGATCATCATCTGCAATATAGCGAACACCCCACCGTACATTTCTCCTCATCACAGCCAAAACTGCACCAATTTCAGAATTGATCATGGATGCCACAGCACCCTTGGACGGTTTGGAGTGACCACTCTTGAACTCTCCATGGAACGAGTTGCTTCCCGAAGGATAATTTTGAAACCCCATACTCGTCCCAGCTTCTTAGCTCAAACACCAAAACACAAACTAAGCATGAAGGCTGCAAACGGTAAAAAGCTTTCATGATTAGTAACAAGTTGACAGTAACAATGCTCAAACAAATTTGCGGAAATCATTGCTTGATAGAAAATATCAACAGAAAAAAATCGAAAGTTAACTTAACGTGATTGGCAATTATACATTAGCTGAACGGAAGAAAGTTACATGCACAAACATACATGTTCATCTTTCTCTTCCATAAATCTGCTGAAGGGTACACTGACTAAATCAGTTTACAAAATCACCACAAGAATCAAACTCTTTCAATAACCGGATTCAGATTATGATATTCCTCCTACTTTTTCTAGTCTCAATCATTTCCATTCGCCAAAATCGGATATTTCAGTAGCTTTTCTGATCTATGTAATCATTGGTTCAGATATCTCGGTGACTAAAACTAAACTAAGTAACACAAATTCAGATCTAACTGAGCTCATTAGAGGAATAGGAAATCAGCAACTAGAGAGCTAATCACAGTTCCAGAGGGAGACTTAAAATCGGAAAGCGTAAGATTAAGTGGATCGAGATAAGTGCAGTGTACCTGGCTGCAGATCACGAGACTACAAAATGGCAAAATTTTGCAGGAGAGATCGGGATCGGAAAAGGAGATCCAAAATCTTTCAAGCTTCTACTCTTTTAAAGCGAAGAGAGACAACTGTAATAGAGAAATGGTGAATGGGGAAGAAGCTCTTAGTGGAAGAGACAATGGTGAAGGCTCGAGCCGATGCGGTAGAGTGAGAGCTTGCTTTCAAAACTCAACTGAGCTCAGATCCTTGTTCTCCTGAATCACAAGAAACACATCAAAACGTGGATCCTTCTCTGCAATTGGCTCTGTGAATGGCGATCGGAGAAGCATCGGATATGTCCTCTGAGAGAGACGATCGAAGTTGTGAGAGATGAAAGCGGAAGCTCTGAGAGGTGGGCCGCGACTTGGGCTTAGATTTTGTTAGAGGTTCTAAGAATCATGGGTCTATTGAGTGTACAACACAGTTGGGGGCCGGGTTTTTTCTTTTTTCCTTTTCTTTACAATTTTTTTTTAATTTGCTTCGTTCACTAAATTCATTGAATACAAGAGTTTGATAAATGAGAAAATTGTCATTTTAATAACGAATTTACGAATTTGTTTATAATAAATACAAACTTTTTGTTAAACAAAAAATATACGAACTTTAATTTGATTAAACTAATTTAAGTACAGAAAAAGTTAATATTAAAATTAATCCAACGTTGACTTTTTCTGTACTTAAATTGACTCAGTCAACTTAAAATTTGTATATTTTTGACTCAACAAAAAGTTCGTATTTATTTCGGCAAAAACGCGTAAGTTTGTTATTAAAATGGTCATTTTCCATTTTTCAGTTAACTATTTAGTATTGAATTTTATTTAAATAACCTATAATCTTTCACCTATATAACTATAAAATATAAATTTATTTTTAAGTAAATTGACCACACATAAATATAGACCATATTTTTATTTTAAAAATATCTCAAATACTATAAAATTGATTATATTTACCTAGTTTTCTAGTAAAAATATTGCTATTATATTATCATGTCATGAAAACATTTATTTGGAAACATTTTAGAAATTTGAAATTCCGTTCATACAAATGATAATGTGATACAAAAAACACAACCAAATAAAAAAAATTGACAGAACCATTTCCGTAGATATAATTTGATTTTAAATTATAATATAGTTGTATGATGTTGATAAGATCGCAAAAATTGTCTAGCAAAAATAATTTAAAATTTAAATATCATGTATAGTATGAACTATTTTAGGATATCATCGTAAAATTAGATACATACTATAAAACAATGTAACATAAAAATATTGTAGCAATTATTTTTACAGCAGACTTAGTTAAATATTTCAATTTTATAGTATTTGAGACATTTTTAAAAAAATAAAAATATGGTTTAATTATATTTATGTGTGGTCAATTTACTTAAAAATTACTCTATATTTTAGTAGTTATATAAGTGAAAGATTATAGATAATTTTAAATAAAATTCAATATTAAATAGTTAACTGAAAAAGGGAAAACGATCATTTTAATAACGAATTTACGCGTTTTTACCAAAATAAATACAAAATCTTTGTTGAACCAAAAAAATATACAAACTTTAAGTTGATTGAGCTAATTTTACAGAAAAAGTCAACGTTGGAATATTGTTAACGTCGACTTTTTTTGTATTTAAATTGACTCGTTCAACTTAAAATTTGTATATTTTTTGGCTCAACAAAAAATTTGTATTTATTTTGACAAAAACGCGTAAGTTCGTTATTAAAATGATCGTTTCCCATTGATAAATCCATAGTACTAGAGATAAGTAAAAATCTATCGCTTATTATGCGATGAGCCGAACCGACCAGACAACCAAAATATAATAATTAATCAGTTGATTTGTTTACAGGTGAGAACCGAATTGATGTTGAGAACCAAAATTTTGGTTTAATCGGTTTGGTTATGTCGGTTATTACTACTAGCAGGACGACTAAATACACAACAACAAATACATAATTGATCATTAAAAAGAACAATGAAGAAAAGACTTTTCACTATGCTTTTGATACCGAAACTTACCAGCCAAACTAAAATATTCATAAATAATATTATAAATTACTTATATTATGTAAATGATTCCAAATTATCTGAAATATATGAATTATGACCTACATTGATTATAAGTAATAATATGAAATTACTTAAAATATTATTTAATGATATTAAGTTGTTGAAAGTGAGAATGTCAATTCTACCGATTAACAAAGTTAGAAAGTTCTTTGTTAACAGCAAATGTCATAGCAAAACCTAAATGCTAACATCTATACTAATATTTTCTTTAAGTACATTTTAATAAGTAACTTTTGTTATGTTATTTGTGATATCCACACACGTCATAAACAAAATTATAAATTATGTAGTTTGTAAATCTATATGCTCTATGTTTTAATACCATGTTTTATCTTGTACGTGAATGATATATTTTTTTCTTTTTGCTAATTTTTTTCCAAAATCAGAACTCATCAAATTTGTGAAAAATACATGTTACTTTCAAAGTTTTTATAAAATGCAAAATCAAAGTTGGAGCAAAGGGAGGATGTCGCTCATTGTTACAACAAAATCAATACCAGTTCACAACATATGACCCATGACCACTACCCCAATGATATCGCCATTCAAGTTTACCAAAAGAGAACCTACACAACCATCACTCAAGACACATATTTAGTTTGGATTGGAATTGTGTCTTCTCCATATTCATTTCGCAAACCCAACTTAAACAATTTCCGACTCGCAAAACTTACAATACTTTGAGTGATGTTATTGTCAACACTTTTAAAGATCCAACGATGGAAATTAATCCACTCGTCAGCACAAATAGGAGAGGAAGTGTTGGGTATGGGCTTCGCCCTTCCCCACCAGAAAATCCCATCTACCAAAGTCGGTCCAATCGCCACACAACCGTCCGATGAATAGCGAGGGGTAGATCCGACGTTTACCCCTTGCATCGATCTAAGTACGGAAGTACCCATGCTAATCTCTATAAAAGAAGAGTTAGTGAACAATATTAGGGGGATCAGAGTTTTTCGGGATAAACACCCTTCGACTTAAACACTTAGAGCGAACGAGACAGCTGTAAGCCGAACCCCGTTCGCCTCATCTCAACTTTGCTTCTTAAGTCGACCCCATTTGTAAAAGAGTAACACGCTCGACCAACTTTGTACTAAGATCGATCCATCAATACAACGTCGTTCCAATGACCAGTTGATTTGCACTGTCTTTGCCTTCCATTATTATTGTTATTTGTTTGATTGGCCTTAACCATCAACAATTGGAGCCGTCTGTGGGGACCTTAGTCGTCTTGTCTCCTAAATAAGAAAGGAAGACGAAGGCATACATTCACCAGTGCGAACAACAAATCTGTCCAAACCAAAATGGGGAAGCGACCCGGCAAAGCAATAGCCAATCGATCGAGCCCTTCAAGCGAAGCAACAATACCAGGGACGTTACCACAATGGTCTCACAGAGCTGCGACCCAAGCAAAGGACACTCGTCCTACCCCACCAGGCGAGGGAACCAGCGCGCAACACGAGCGACCCATCGCCCCGCGACCTGAGAAGGAAGGGACTCAGCCCAACGCGCCACCACAGCTTGAGGCTCGGCCGACTAGGTCGCACAATTTACCATAAACAGCCATCCAAGGCGCGCCGGAGGCCACCACAAGCGCAAATATAGGTGATCTTTTCCAAAACATCCTGGATCGCATGAACGCCCAGGAGGCACGAATCGCCAACCAGCTTAAAACCCTAACGGACGCCCAAGCGGCATCTCAAGAGGAAATTAACCGTCTCTGTGCAGCGGACGCGCCCATAACACGTCCAATGACGCGGGCGAACATTACACGCTCGCGGCTCGACGCGTCTGTAACAACAGCCCTAGCGGCCTCAAAAGACTAGCGCATAACGCTGCTGTTTACACTGCTGATCAGGCCGATACCACTAGGCCTCGACGATTATACCGCCACCAAGGACAAGGAAATTGACGATATGAAGGAGCTTCTCCGCGCAATGTCTTCCAAAGTTCACTGCGCGACCAGCTCAGCTCTCGAACTCGAAAAGGTATTGGAGGAAACCCAGCGCTCGTCCTTCACCACCCGCATAACAAGTACACCACTGCGACACGAGGGAAAAATCAAGCTCGCCTCCGACGACGGGAGAAGTGATCCTCATCAATTTCTTACCAAATTCGCAGTAGCGATCGCACGGACGCGATTTGCTGAAGAAGAGCAGTACGCAGGCTGCTGCCAACTCTTTGTCGAGCAGCTAAGCGGTGCGACACTCAGCTGGTTCACGCGGCTGGAGGCCAACAAGATTGACTCCTTCTACCAGCTTAAAGCAGTACTAGATGTTTAACCAAAAGGGCGCGACCAACGCCGACCAATGGACCATCACCAAAGGTCCGAAGGAATCCCTTCGCGAGTTCATCGACCGGTTCAAAGAGGTAGTCTCCCAAATCGACGTACCCGACGATGCAGCAATCGCCGCACTCAAAAACGCTACATGGTACGAATCAAAGTTTTGCGAAGACTTGTCCCTCAATCAGTCGGCTTCGCTTGTCGACGCTCTGCATCGCGCCTCGCGCCACATACTTGTCGAAGAAGAAAAAGTCGCGATGGCTAAAAAGCACGCCTCAAAAGCAACTCCCGCCAAAGCAAAAGAGGAATTCTTCAAACCGCGACAGCATTATGACGTGGAATACGCTAAAGAAGAGCGCAGTAGAAAAGCGGCGACCTTCTTCGTAGGATCGCATGATAACAGGCCATCGCAACCATGGAACAAGTACATCCGAAACACTGACGCTAAGGGCACACCGCCCCAAGGACAGCAACCATTCTGCGACTTCCACAAAAAACTCGGCCACTCGACCCACGAATGCCGGGTACTTGCTAAGTCACCTACTCGCAAGATACAAGAGCGGGGGCATATGCATCGAGCCCGGCAGGCCCATGAATAAAGGGCAAGGAAGAAACAACCGCCGCGATAAACAACCCAATCAACCAGCCCATAGCGAAGACCGACGTCCTGGTAATGAGTGAGTGCACGTCCAGGAAGGCGACATCGCTGCAGCCGACTTCGAGCCACCAAAACGGGTACGAGACGACAACGAACCCATCCCCGTCCCACGTCGACGAATCCACATGATTATGGGCGGCCTAACAAACTGCCACGACAACGAACCCATCCCACGACCCATTGTAGTCGCGCTGAAAGGCAGCCACTTGGCTGCGTGTCGTCACAGCTGAAACAGAGCCAATTATCTTCACAGATGCCGACACGGTGTGCATCGACATGCCCCACAACGATCCTCTAGTCATCGAGTCACTCGTAGAGGAGAGTGAAGTCACGCGGGTGATGATTGACACCGACAGCTCCGTCGACCTCATATTCAAAGAAGTACTTTGAAAAATGGAGACACCCAATCGTAGCATCAAGCCATCGAGTCGACCGCTAACCGGCTTCGACGGCGATACGATCATGAAGATAGGAACCATCAAGCTCCCCATCTTCGTCGGGGAAACGGTCAACTGGGTCAAATTCGTGGTCATCGACCGCCCGACCGTATATAACATTATTCTCGGTACACCTTGGATCCACCTCATGAAGGCCATCCCATCGTCGTACCACCAGTGCGTCAAGTTCCCCACACCAAGAGGAATCTGCACGATAAGAGGAAACCAGCAGCTTGCTCGGACCTGCTTCGTCATCGAGAGGAAGATACAAAATCTCAAACTTACCGACACAACGTCGATCCTCAGCCTTCCGTCCGCTGAAACAGAGAAGGTCTCCCAGGCAGCGACCTCCTCGCAAGGTTGATCAATCGAATGTTCGCAGATCAGCTCGGGCGGACGATGGAAGCCTATATCGACGACATTCGTTTGGACGGAGGAATGTGAGAACGCCTGCTAGCAACTCAAAGAGTATCTCTCAACACCCCCAATTCTCGTCAAACCAGAGCCCGGTGAAACACTGTTCCTCTATGTCTCCGTGTCAAGTTCGGCCGTCAGCGGCGTTCTGGTCAAAGACGATCGGGGAGAGCAAAGACCGATCTTCTACAATAGCAAAACCATGGATAGCGCCGAGTTGCGCTACCCGACCATGGAAAAATTAGCTCTGGCAGTAATCACCTCGGCACGAAAGCTTCGCCCGTACTTCCAATCCCACTCAATCGTCGTCCTCACGAACCAACCGCTCCGAGCAATACTCCATAGCCCCAGCCAATCAGGTCGTATCGCTAAATGGGCCGTCGAGCTCAGCGAATACGACATCGAATACAAAGGGCGAACGTGCGCAAAGTCCCAGGTCCTAGCCAACTTCCTCGTCTAACTCCCCCCGATCGAACACCAACAGACGACTTAATCCTCGAAGACCATGATAAATGGGCCCTATACGTCGATGGCGCATCCTCCTCGTACGGATCAGGGGTCGTTATTCGCCTCGAATCACCCCATAAAGAAATTTTGGAACAATCCTTCCGACTGAACTTCCAAGCCTCAAACAACGAAGCCGAATATGAAGCCCTTATCGCAGGCCTCCGCTTCGCCTTGAGCCTAGGTATTAGACACATCCACGCCTTCTGCGAATCACAGCTCGTCGCAAACCAGTACAGCGGCGATTATGAAACAAAAAACGAGAGGATGGACGCATACCTTAAGATCGTCAAAGACCTTGCCCGCCAGTTCGATAAATGCGAACTAACGAAAATCCCTCACAGCGACAATGCCGCTGCAGACGCGCTCGTCGCACTAGCTTCAATATCAGACTCCGACCTCAAGCGAATCATACCCGTCGAAAGTATCGACAAACCTAGCATCACAACGACCGACACGGTCTGCTCCGTTAGCGCACGAGAACCTGCCGAAAACGTAGATGACTAGCGAATTGCAATACTCACATACATACACGATGGCGAAGTACCTTCCGATAAATAGGCCGCACGACGACTTCGCACAAGAAGCGCCAGCTACGTAACTCTCGACGGCAACCTCTTCAAGCGAAGCACGTCCGGCGTTCGTCTCGGATGTTTATACGGGGATGAAACGACCCAAGTTATGAAAGAAACGCACGAGGGCGCGGGAGGAAACCATTCAGGCGGCCGAGCGTTAGCCTTAAAAATTAAAAAACACGGACATTACTGGCCAACCAAGATTGCCGGCTGCGAGAAGTACGTACGATAATGCGAAAAGTGCCAACGTCACGCACAGAAAATTCACGCCCCCACCGAACTCTTGCAGACCTCAACCCCACCCTATCCCTTCACGATGGGCGATGGATATAATCGGGCTCTTGCCTACCTCCAGACAGAAAAAATACATCCTGGTCATGACAGACTACTTTACAAAGTGGGTCAAGGGTGAAGCGTACGCCCAAATACGCCCAAAGGACGTCCAAAACTTCGTCTGGAAATACATCATCTATCGACACGGCTTGCCGTATGAAATCGTCACAGACAACGGAACGCAGTTCATGTCTACACAATTCGAAGACTTCTGCGCCGGATAGTGAATCCGCCTCAGCAAATCTACCCCGAGATACTAGCAAGGCAAATGCCAGGCAGAAGCAACAAACAAAACGATCCTCGACGGACTAAAGAAGCGCCTCTACGAAAAGAAGGGAGCTTGGTCCGACGAACTCGACGGTGTTCTATGGTCCTACCGCACAACCCCCCGTACAGCGACCGGCCAGACACCCTTCTCCCTGGCTTACGGAATGGAAGCAGTTGCACCAGACGAGGTCGGCATCGCAAGTCTACGACGATCGATGCTAATACACGATCAAGACCTTAACGCCGAAATGCTCATTGATACGCTGAATATGATCGAGGAACGTCGCGACAAAGCTTTTTGCCGCATCAGAATTATCAAAACGCAGCAGCAAAGTTCTACAACAAGAAAGTAAAAAACAGGCACTTTAGGGAAAGCGATCTCTTCCTACGAAAGGTTTTCAAAAACACGGCCGAAGTCAACGCCGGGAAGCTAGGCGCAAACTGGGAAGGCCCTTATCAAATTTCCAAAATCGTTAAACCAGGTGTCTACGAGCTAATGACAATGAGCGGCACACCAATCCCTCGATCCTGGAACTCAATGAACGTGAAACACTACTACTACTAAGTCTAGAACGCTCGTACAACGATCCCTACCTTGTAAATATAAACTACGAATGGCTTGATCCCGCTAAGAGTACGTAGGCAGCCTCTGGGCACAGCTATTATTTTATAAAAAAAAATCTTTTTTCCAAAGACTCAGTTCGACACACATCGGCGCCCTGATCAGGCGACCGATACTAACACGCGCTCAGCAATAGCGCACCCTTCTGATTGAGGATGTACTTCCCAGCAATCAAGGGCGTCTAAGCCGAGTCCGCCCTCGCACAAATATTCCACGCACGACCGACACTGTAAGCCGGGCCCTGGCCCGCATGAGCGGTATACGCGCTGGATACCTACAGGATAAGCCGAGCGCTACGCTCGCACCTATTTGTAAACACAGGGTAAGTCGAATACTAAGGTTCGCACCTACGCAAAACATACTTAGAATTTTCTTCAAGTATCTTGCATAAGCCGAGCACAACGCTCGCACCACGGTGCACACGCATCACAACGCTCGCACTCACAGCGACTATACGTCAAAAGTCCAGCCATACGCGCACCAAAGCCGCACCAAGCGCACAATGCGATTGTACTACCAACGAAGTTACGACAAAAGGAAATCCAACAAACCGACTTGGTAAAAAAAAAAAAAAAAAACAAAAGAAGCTTACGTCCTTACAAGCAAAAATAGGACGGCACAGACGCCGAGCCCTTTCCTAAAAAAAAAAGGGGGGAGAGGGAAGAGAGCTACAAACATCTGGAGGCAGCATGACCCAGAGCACCGTCAACGCCACGCCTCTGGACCGCCCTCGAACAGGGCCATACCTTCGTGCTCCTCGACCATGCAGTAAAAACAGTCCGACATAGAGAATATGCTGTTTAAGTCCTGCTTCACCCACTCCTTCGGATGCACCTCGAGTCGCTTGATCTTCCGGATCATAGCCACCGCCCGCTCGTCGTTTCGAGCTAGCTTCTCCTCTCGGATTATGGGATTGCGCGGATACCTCTCTTCGATCTCTCTCCTCTGGTGAACACGGATATAGGCGAGCTCCCGCACATAGCCCTTGTACTCCTGCTTTATCTACAAATTCAATATGTAAAGATACACGATGAACAAACATTCAAGCAAAATTTAAGACGCCCCGCGCAAGGAGTACGAGTTACTGCGAACAGAAACTCTTTGGCCTGCTTCGCGTCTAACCCCGCAACATGGCTATGAAGAGAGTGGGCTCCTTCACTCCCGAAGGCTGAAATTCTTGAGCGATCCGCTCACAGCAGCAAGGACACGGCATTCGCAGCCGCGACTTTCTCTCTGGATTAACACCAGGTGTCGGACGAAAAGGGATCGAAGTGAACGGCCACATCCTCGGTCAAGCAGAAAGGCAAGCGCAAAATCAAATCAAGAACTAAGTCGGCCTCACCAAGGAAAAGCTCTCGCAGCAAAACTCGAACACTCCAAAAACGGCAAAGTCCCTCCCCTCCCTTTTTATAGCAAACACAAATGCGGGAAGGACGACAGGGGCATTAAAAGCCTTCAACCGTCGAGACATTAATGCCGCGCATCTTCCCCAGGCAAAACGCCTTTTTTATTACATCAAACAACGGCAAAAGGGCTACCAAAAGCAATCATTACGGACGCACAACCAAGGATGCTACGCTTTCTCAAACGAAGATAATCATTAAATTATTTTAAAAGAGTATTCGACAAGGGCCGACCAATATCAAATACAAAGTCACAAACAAGGTCGATGTACAAGAATCAAAAGATAAAACAATCACAGCGCGCTCCCTGCATCCCCCGGGAACAACGGCTCGCCTTTGTACTCTGCCGCGAACCCACGGAAGCAATCCGGTAGCGACAGCAGATCGTCCACCCCGCACCTCGCCCAATCCTTGGGATGCGCTTCTAGACGCTGCATCCTCTGAATAATGCTAACCACCGCGGCATCATTCTCGACTATCACCATGGCAAACCCTACGGGGTAGCCCGGAAGAAACGCCTCTTGAAGCGATGCCCGCCCCTCGCTCACCAGACGTTCGAAATCACGCTTCAATCAGTTATAACACTCCCTCATCTGCACAAAGCAACGCGTTGACCTATTACAAGCGTCACCCAACACTTACCAAGAACGACACAGCAACAAAGAAACATTCGCGGCAAACCTGAGTAACAAAACGATGGGCCGCCGTATACTCCGACTCGTCCAACGAGTAGATAAAGAAGCTCGGCACTAAGACGACCCCAGTCGGCCGATACTCTTGAATCAGCCGAACGTTGCACCGAGGACAAGAGGCCGACATGCCCTCAAAACACTCCATGTAGACCGTCGACGTAGCCCGACATCCGAACACAACTGCAGTCCCAGCCATAATCAACCAAGCGACGTCCCAGATAACAAAAAAGAATAAAAGCGTATATTTCGAAAGAAGAACAAAGACGATGAGTAATATAAATGACGGAAGTGCACAGCCTTATAAAGGCAGGGAAACAGCGCATCAAAGGGTCGCGAAAGGAAACGTCCCATCAATGCACCGCTTCCCCTTCACGACCTTTCGACAAGACAAAGTAACAACGAATGCGGGACTTCAATCAAATACGCGTAAATCAAAAAAACAAAAAAAATACGCAAGCACCCCCTTTGGGCAAATAACGGTCCAACATCAAAGAAAAAAAGAAGAAGAACAAATAATAAACGACGAGTCACATTACAAAAGACAACGAAAAGAAGGGAAGGGAGAGAGTAAACTAAAGTATCTCCTGGGTCGCCCCCTCAGGCATCCTCCCCAGCGATTGTCTCGGCCGCAGTGCCCCCAGGAGCAACCACCCTACCCTCCGAAGCGACCTCCTCCCTCGCTTCTTCAGCGACCTCTTCCCTCGCTTCTTCAGCGACCTCTTCCCTCGCCCCGTCAGCAACCTCTTCCCTTGAAACGTCTTCCTCAGCACCAGCACGTTGTTCACCCTCCTCAGCGGTCAGATCTGGAAGATCACCCACCCGATCCCCGCTCGCGTCTTCTGACAACACCAAGTCACGAACCTCGCCCCTAGTCCGGTCGATGAGCCACCCAGAGCTAGAATTTCCGTCGAACGTGTTCGTTTAAGTTCGAGAATCGTGGATGCCTTTAGATCGCCCTTTGTCAGCACAGGATCAGGCATTCCAGCGATCGTACTCTCCAACTCCATTACCTTGGCGTCAAAATCTTCCACAATGTGCGATGGTACCGCGATCTCACCATCGCCTTCAAGGGCTTTCAGCAACCTAAGCGTACCAGAGATCTGCTGCAGCTGCATTTCAAAGCTAAGGCGAGCGTCTGACTGCTCGAGGTATTCGTGCACTTTGTCCAGGTGGGTCTGGAAGCGTTCCATAAGATCTTTCGTCGTCTTCCGGCGTGTGGACAACTCCTTTTCATCTCGAGCCGCCCTCAGCCTAGTAATTTCAGATGCATGGACCTTTTCCAGCTCCCGCAGCTGCGTTTCCAACGACGATCGCTGTAGGACATACTCGCTCTCCCTCTCCTCGAAGTCAGCCTTGTACGCAGCCAGTTCATCCGCCAGGAGAATACTGCGTTCCCGCTCCTTCTTCAGCGCCTCTTGCAGTTTCCTTGCGTCGACCCCGGGACCCTCCTTCGCGGCCTTGAGCTGCTCGTCGTAGAACTGCACCAGCTGATTCGTAGAGTCAAAGGCCTACGTCACCCAAATCAATTCAATGAAGATGAAGACGTATTAAGCAAAACAGGCGAAACTTCAACTTTCATGAATTATATATCAAACCAAGGCAAAAATCGCGTCGCCCTTACCGAAAAGAAACCTTTCGCCATCGTCTCAAAAATGTCGGCGCGCATGAGCTCCCTAGGTTCAAGCGACGCTGAGGGATCTCGACGAAGGTAGCGAAAGAGGTCGGCACACGCCGCCTTGTTCTGCAGCATCAATCGACCTTTGTCGCTATAACGCCAACGGAAGGTATGGTCGACCTCCGCAGATGGATCGACACGACATCACTTCGAGGCTTCAACCTCGCCAGCGCGGCGAGTTTCTGGCACGACCTGTTTTTTTGAAGGAGTCCCCCCCGAAGCATCAGCTGGCTGCCCGACCTTCTCTTTTTCCTTCCTTTGAACAGGCTTGGGCGACCCCACCTGCGTAGCCTCGATCGCACCATGCTCCTCTGTCCACCCTGAAGGGGGATGTAGATTCTTCAATAACTTCCCTTCGGTCGTCGGACGAGCAGCTGCCTTCCCTTTGGAGCCAGATCGATGCCGAAGATGGTCCAAGATGTCCGGCATGTTCGCCTTCCTCTTCATTTTTCCGCGAATTCTCGATGCTGAAACAAGCGTGAGCGGCGTTTAAAAAAAAAAAAAAAAAAAAAAAAAACTCGGTCGACCGACCAACCTTCTTTGCGTCGCTCCGACCTAGCTTGGGAAACGCCCTTGTCCTCTGACGGCCAATTGATCGCCGACTCGCGCTTCAGTTTCTCAACGTCGTCACGAAAACCAGGCGGAGGCGCTCTAACCTTTAAAATGCGATCTGCAATACAGTAAAGTCAACCCGCAATCAAAACAATGAAGGACGACCCAGTTAGCAAACAAGGAATAAAAGTTAAGTCTACCTGGATCGCGATTCCAACGAGAAAAGAAAGTCATAGAGGGATCCTCAACGGACGCCTCATCAATTTTGGAAAAAAAATAATATTTTCCCACGAGGAAAACTTCTCTTTCCCCGAAACAATCTTGTGCTTCGGCAGGGCGCTCACATAGCGGAGGCAGTCCTTGCCCCTCACCTTTGCGATGGTGGTCAGCTCCTCGAAAAAGTGATAACTCATTTTTACCGCACACTTCTCGGATAAGATAATGAGGCCCATAGCATTCCGGATCGCAGAGGGAGCAAGCTGAGACAACGCCATTCGACGCTCAGAGCAGTACCGAAACAAAAAGCTTGGGATCGGAAATCTGAGTCCGCAATCAAAAAAGTATGATTCATACAGACACACATGACCGCGAGGCGGTGCCCATGGTCGATCCTCAGGCGACGGGGCGATCAGCGAGACACCACTCGACGCATGTCTCAAATTAAGAATTTCCTCCAAAGCCAAGTGATCCGACTTCGATGGACCAATATACCCAAGAGAATCCCCTCGACCAACGACCAGCCAAGAGGAGCAGATGAAGCCTCGACCCCCTCAGAAGATGAAGAAGAACCTTCCGAGTCATCAGACGAGCCTTCAGAATCCCTATCAATAAGGTGAGGGATATCGATCGAAGGATGTGGCGAACTGGGACCCGCGCCATCGCTGCGAGACAAAACCTCCCTCCTCGCTAGTTCGTCGAAAGGAGAATTAGTGCCCACGGAAAAAGGCGAAGTTACAGAGGGAGAACTCAGGACAACCTCCAGAGAGTGACCCCGGGTAGAATCATCTGACCCGCTAGGGGTACGACCCCTTATATGATCGTCCAACGACCCAGCAAGTGAGTTGGAACTCGAAGACATTGTGCGATTACAAGAGCAGAAACAAGAAATTCACAGAATGATACAGCGAGCAGAGTAAAATCACAAGACGAGAGAGAGAGAGGTTACCTTTCAAGATGGAAGAGAAAAGTGAAAATGAGTTACCCAGAGCAAGTATTTATACAAAAGGAGCTGGAAGCTGAAACGGCAAAGGCCACGTCCTCCGAAAAGATTGCATCAAGTATAACCGTTCCCGCCTACCCAGGGCGAGCCAAGGAAAACCCTAAGCAAAAGAAAGGGCGAGCATAAGTAAAAAGGGCCCCGTTCGGCCCAAAGAAAGGGGGGGGGGCATTGTTGGGTATGGGCTTCGCCCTTCCCCACCAGAAAAGCCCATCTACCAAAGTCGGCCCAATCGCCACACAACCGTCCGATGGATAGCGAGGGGTAGATCCGACATTTACCCCTCGCATCGACCTAAGTAAGAAAGTACCCATGCTAATCTCTATAAAAGAAGAGTTAGTGAACAGTATTAGGGGGATCAGAGTTTTTCGGGATAAACACCCCTTGACTTAAACACTTAGAGCGAACGAGACAACTGTAAGCCAAACCCCGTTCGCCTCATCTCAACTTTGCTTCTTAAGTTGACCCCATTTGTAAAAGAGCAACACGCTCGACCAACTTTGTACTAAGATCGATCCATCAATACAACGTCGTTCCAACGACCAGTTGATTCGCACTGTCTTTGCCTTACATTATTATTGTTATTTGTTTGATTGGCCTTAACCATCAACAAGAATAATTGAGTCGATCCGTTGGAGTATTCTCCCTATCAATTTTTACAAGTGCAATATAAGGAATTACATTAGCCGCAATTATCATTCCATCAATCAAATGATTGTCGGGTAAAGTGATCTTAGTTCGATTTTTATACTTAGTGTCGCGGGCGTTTGGATTTCATACGAGTTTTAAACATGTGAGAATTGTTTTGTGATTATCGATAGAGAATCTGGTACCAAATGAGCTAGTTTTGTTACCCCCATATAAACCTAGAGGAACTTTGAGCCTATTGTGATACTCATAGTAACATGCAGATATTGTTTTCTAAACGTGAATAATTATGCTTATAATCAAGGTATCATGCAAATAATATGTTTACTAAACATGCAATATATATAAATCACATATTATATATTAATTATGCACATAAGTCCCACATATATATGTGATGTTATAACATGACCTACAAATGTAGATATTTTTTTTCTTCCAGCAAATTGGCTCTTGATTTTTTTTTATATACCTATTAAGTATAGATTAATTGAGTACTAGTTATTTAGTTAATTCATTTGCTAGCGGTTGGTTGGAGGAGATCATTTGTAGTTTCAACCTTCTCTCAAAAAAATTCATCATGCAATATAGGAACTGTTAGACTTACTGGTTGAAATCTTGTCACAAATTATGGCAACAAATCTCACTTCTTCAATTAAATTTATCAAGATAAAACATGCAATATATGTAGCCTTGCACATATTTCGGGTAAGAGTCATTTCATATTTCTTAATAATAAATTATGAACTATATATATACATTTTAGAGAATTTAAAAGTAATGTTTCTTTTTAACTTTATAATGTACAAGATAGTTTGAAAGCTACGAAATGGAAGCAATGGATTAGTCGTGTTAGAAATCAAGGATTTTGTTGTAATATCTCTTTCCGGTGAAAAATTATGAGTGTATGTTTCATATAACTGGATGCGGAGCACTTGATAATACTTCGTTTATATTACAGATGCATGTTGGTCAATTGTAACTGATGAACTCGTTAGTGTGCTGCTCTTCATTAAGGGGATAAACAAGAAGTACATTGAGTACTCAGCACATGATCTTGATTTTGTTGATCATGAGAAAGCTAGAAATTGTAAGAAGTTTGGACCATAATTTGTGACAAGATTTCCACCAGTAAGTCTAAATGTTCTTATATTAGCGTGATGATATTAATTTATTTAAGAGCATGATTGAAATTTGTCTTCGTCCGTCTGTTTTCGAATTTACTTTTGCAGTCAATAACTAAGAAAAAATATGATGAAGTGTCATTTGGTTTAATATATGGAGGATACTGGGGTTTAAAATTTACAAAGAAAAATGTGGTATAATATACCAGTTTTTTACAATTCCACCACAAAGCGGTATAATATATCATTTTTAGATTTCTTTTCTCCAAAAATATTTTGTGGTGGGTAACGGCTGTTAAAATGAGTCAAAATTAATGAATCGACCCAACAGATCCCGAAAATAAAATTATTAGACCCACACAAAGCTCATGAATGCACTATAATAGATTAAAAATAATGGGTCAAATGTGTTGATTGATCAAATGGATTGGGTTGAATTGGGTTGGATTGAAATGGGTTAACGGGTCAAATTGGGTTACCCGTTACCCATTATCCAACAGTTTTTCTTATCCGAAATATTTTTGTATCCATAATAATTTTTTGTCGTCATTAAGCCAAACGCCATCGCCGTTTATATCAAAATAAGGAGAGAGTGAAGAAAAGTTGGAATGAAACATCAAAAAGAGATAAGGTGAGAGAAACAGACGAGGCGTGCTGAGATCCAAATTCTTAAAGGGGGTTTATTCGTTTAAGGATTTGAATGGATTTCAAAATCCTCATAAGATTTAGAAATCCATGTAGATTTTCATTGATTTTAAAATCAAACAAAAAAAATTTCAAAAAACATGGATTTGAAAGTGGATTATCATGGATTTGTCAAAATCAAACATTTTAATATAATATATATATATATATATATTATATATATAAAGATATAAATTATTTTTCACATATCTGACATCTCAATCGAATCCCTCCACATATTCGATGTTATAACTTGCTCCACTCATTGACATATTCTCTCTGTTGGTCTTGGATTGTAAAAACTTCATGATCACTATTGCCATTAAGTTCTTCAATAACTTTTCCTGCACTTTCGTTTTCTCTGGGATAAAAAAAGTCTTTATTAATATGTCTACTGATAAATGTTATGGTTGGATTAAGCGTAACGTTATGTTATAATAATTATTTATTTGTTAGGATGAATTAATTATTATTTGTTAGGTTGGATTAATTATTTTTATTTTCAGGTAGTGTTAATTTATTTTGTTTTTATTTATTGGGTTTAAACGTATTACAAATCAAAAGAAAATAAATCGAACAAATATTTTTCTTTTATTTTCAAGTTATATATGTCGGCAATCATTGTAAGTAATTTTTGAAGGAAAGCGATTCATTGTATCAATAGTTATCACCACAAAGACAACGTGAGCTCGTGAGTCATGACTACTCAATTACTCAAATTATGCATCGTTAAATGTGTGCTTAAGGTTAAAGTCCATTCACAGTTTTTATGTGCCGTATGCTTGTGTGTCAAGTTTTTATATAGTACTATGTCAAACCTAGTTTTTATGTGTCATATGCTGTTTTATCAGGTTTATTTTCAAATCCACCCGAAATAACATGGTGGGAGTAAAGATTTCAAATCCTCTTTTTATAAGTAAAATAGATTTTCAAATCCATTCAAATCCTATGTGAAATCAAATCCATATCAAAATCTTTAATATTGAATAAAGGGTGATTTTAACTAGTATTTATGAATGATGGAACCAATAAGACATGATTTAGAAATCTTTTTTAAAATCATTGATTGAATAACACATGATTTTACTTGGATTTTCAAATCCATTAAAATCCTTAAACGAATAAACCCCCGTTAGTAATGTGTTAATCTAAGATGAGAGACACTACGACATATAACAAAGAATTAACATCTCAAAAAATTGCATTAACGGAATGTATATATTATTTACTTCCACAAATTGTTTACTAAAAAAATGTGTTTAATAGATTATTGGGTCAACCCATTTTATTATGTAACCCACTAAATTTAATGGATCATGGGTTAACTTAACACATCTTATATATTGAAAGAAAAGTACAGAATGTTCACATTCATCTTTAAAATGGTTGATTACTAATTTATCCTTAATGAATCCACTTATTTAAAATTTTTGTCATTTAACTTTTTTAAAAATATTTGTTTAAAAATCAAATCAAATAAAAATTAAATTATTCTAAAATAATATATATATTTTTAATTCAAATTTGTTAAAAGTATTTTAAATAAAAAAAGTAAATTAAAAATTTTTAAATTATTCTTTAAAAAAACAAAAAAAAACGAAAAACTTTTTTAAAAATTGACTAAAAGTTAAATTACTATAAAAGAATGTTTTCTAAAATTTTGAATATATTAAGAGAAAATTATTACTATTAAAAAAATGTTTAATAACAAAATAATTGAAAAATTTAAATTTCTAATAAAAAATTAAAAAATAATCGTGTGCAGATGATTATAATGTATAGTTGTTGTTTTCATTCATTTATAATAGATTTAAAAATATAAGATAATAACTTATAAAAATATTAAATAAGTCTTATATCATAAATGAAGGATCCTGAATAACATTTGTAATATTGGAACTAAACATAACCTGCAAAAATTACAATCAATAAACAATTAAAAATATTTCTTAATCTTTTATCAATAACGGAATAATCAAAAATAAAACATATCTACAGACGTGAGAAATTATATTTATTTACGTGAGAAACAAAAATGTCATCATCTGCTACTATTTTTTTTATTTCCACACATGTTGCGGCGTACCTCCCTAGTTTTATTAAAAACCCCTAGTGGTGTGGTTGTTTCCAAAAATACTACATTTTGAGAATCTTTTAGAAAATACAACATTGTTGTAATAGTTGATATATATCGGACGAATCTGCCATTTGCAAAAATTTTGGAGTGAAACAAGAAAACCCCACATTTATCTTTGTAAATTTTGTTTATTACTTTTTTTCCATCAAATGTGGTGGTCTTATATATATATATAGGTAAAAGAATTTATTTCTTATCTAATAAAGTCATGAACAAAACAAATATATTTGAATATATGTATACATATATATATTCATCGTGGAAAAAAATTAACATATATATCGTGGATCATTTTTGTCGAAAGTGTATGTTTTAGATATCTAAACCTAATATGTAGACAATTTTTTTCTATAGTTAAAGTTGTGGATAAGACAAAATTAAATCACTAGATTCTGATCAAGGTAACCATAGTTATGTAACAATACATAAAAGACAATCAAAGTGGTGGAAAATATTCTTTATATTTTAATTAATAAAAAACAAACGAGATAAGAAGACAAATATGTCGTGGATCACATTAAAATAATTTTGTAAATTAGTGTGATGGACCAAAAACATATCTATCGTGGACTAAAAATATTTTGTAGACAACAAAACATCCGGCTTAAATCATTTTATCCGTTATAAGAAAGTGAGAAAGATATTAAAGATGATATCTCATGCTGAAGCAAATATTGAATCCTTATAAGATTAGACAAACACACTCCCATTTTACACGTATATTAAGCATTGTGTTTTAGTAAGTTTTGCTTTAGCTTAAAGCTAATGTAGTAATTCCAAACTGTAAAAAGTCCACAGTTGTAGTTCCTTTAGCAATACATGTTTTATATTTAGTATAGATTATAGACACACGTTACACAAGCATATTAAGTGTATGTATCAATGATCTTTAATAATGAGATTATATTTAGAGACAGTAAACACTTGTGAGCTTCAAATCTGTTGCAGAAATCACCTACGATCTTCTTCGCTCCGGAGCAAACACATTGGTGTGAGATTTTGTCAAATAAGCAAAATTCGAACATGGAGGCAATGGCGATACACACATGCCTTTCCTCAAGAGCTCTCCAAGGTCAATTCTTTGCAACGTCAACACAACTTTAGTTTCTTTCCAAACAAACATGAGAAGACCTTTAGACGTCACAAAGAGGGTACCTGGTTTGTAACCAGGATAGCGGAAACCATAACCCTTGGCGGTACCTTCTCCTGCGTAAGAATTCTCAAAATCTTCTCCATTTGTATCAAAAGGAAAAAGCTCAAAGGAAGGCGAATCAATCTTTACAACAAACATTGCAGATCCATTAGGATGCATCCCATAGTGAGTTCCTTCGAGTATTTTCGTCCCTATAAGAAGTCTCTCAGTACCATCTTGAGATTCTTCGTAACAGAGCATCAGTAAGAAAAGAGCCTTCCCGGGTTTATCTTCAGTACATTTTCCTGGTGGCCAGCCAAAAGTTCCACCCCACAAACCGGCATACTCTTCGCTAGCGATGGGATTCTTAATTGGTAGCTTATAAAGAGCAAAATGGGTTTCGTCCATGTTTGGCCAACCTTGATAAGAAGACAGCTTAATACTGGAAGCTTTGAGACTAAGACCTATGGAATCACCAAAGCTAAGAAATCTTTGGAGATTCCAAGGTCTCTCACTTCTTGAAGAAGACAAGTTCGTTGAAGAAGTAGACCTCCCGAAAATATGCTGAATGCCACTTCTGAAATACCTACTAAAGCTCGTCCTTTGTGTGCCCTGTTTCTGATTCCCAGCGTCTATGTTGTGGCTATCGACGTCATAACCAAGATGCTTCCACGATTTGTTTATTTCTACCTGATTTGGAATATTAGTACACTCATCCCCCAGGTTCATGTTATTCCAATCGCCACCAAACTTGTGCATTTTAAGGAGCATGGTTCTGCGTTCCAACAACTCCGCTTCATCATCTTTCGACCTGGGAAATAACCTTTCACTTAATAGATCAGGTACAGGTATACCAACAGTGCTTGTCACTATGTGAAGTAAACTCCTTCTATAATTAAAGGGTAGTTTGCGAAATGGAAGCTGAACCTCTGTCTCTCCCAACAACACAGTCTCAATCTCACTGCACAACTTCTTATCTCGCCTCGGCTCAACCTCAAGGAGAAGCACATTGCAACTCTTCTCAATGCCCATAACGAAACCAGGGTGCAGGCAGCAATGAAGTTTTAAGTCTCTTCCATGGAGGAAAAACTTGGCGGAGCCATCAAAACCGCAGATAATCTCAAACACAGGTGACCACATAACTCGGGCCTCCTCAATCCCCAACGGACCAACCTCTTGTGGAATTATCCGGCACCCAACAACAGATAAGAAACCAGGAATCACATAAACAACATTCCCAAGTTCAGGGTATTGGTGAACCCAAATTCCAACAAGAGGCTTCACCACATCTACAAGAAACCGACAAAGCGCCTTGTAAGAAGTGATCTCGACTCGCCATTGGACAATTTCAGACAAAGGAAGAACCTTTACTACTTCACATTGCACAAGCCAAATCCTTTCTGAATCCACAACTTCACAGAGACTTTTGCAGCATAAGCTTAGATTGCAAATGTCTATTGGAGAAACAAAACGTGCGATAACAGCAATTACATCTTCTGGAAGAGACAGAAGCAAGCAAGCACCAAATGATTCTGATCCTATATCGCCGTTCCTTATCTACCACAAATCAAGTTGGCTACCAAATCACTAAAGCTAAAACCAGAAATTTGATGATACTCCTAAACCAAAATTGGTCTTACTCTTACCTGATTCATACTTCGAAGATCAAAACGCAGCCTTGGGATTCGCCAAAAATATCAGTCTTGGTTTGAATCAGATCGTTTTTACTTTAAAAAAAAAAAGAATCAAACTTTTCAGTTACCCATAAAAGCATAGCATAATGGGAATCAAATTGTAGAAGAAAAACGAAGAAATCGCTACCTAAGAAGTAAGAAGAGGATGCGAGAGACACATTGGTCTTTCGTTTGAAGTTTAAGTTGACTGCACTGTTCAAGTCTTCCTTTCACTAAATATTAGAAACTATGAGGGACTAGTTTTGAAAGAATAGAATAATATGCAAAGCTACTTTTCTCTAAAACACACCACAACGAGACGGGCTCAGAGGTAGCATTGGGCCTTTAAATAGAGGTTGGCCCATTTTGAAAGATATAAGCGCATGAAAAATCGTTTTTACCTCACAAAATATGCTATTACAGTTTCGATTTTTGTAGTTTAGAATTATTTATGATAGAAAAAAGTAGAATATTAACGTACGTTACCATTCACAAAGATCTATATAAAAAAAAACCGTACGTTACTATGATGACGTTACTTTTGAGTTTTGACGAAGCGATACTCACGTGATTTTGAGTCAAACACAGTAAAAAAATAATTATAAACCCAGCACCAACTAATTACAGACTGAAAAAACGATATGTAAGACAACTTTATTATATTTCAATGGAGGTTTGCTCTAATTAATATTCCCATTAATAGAGTTAATGTAACGTCAGTAGATTTCATACTTTTAATACCATTTAAATCGGTCATGCAAATAAAACACAAGAAAACGTGTGTCAAAGTCTCAATACGCCAATTTCAAAACAGTGAAACAAAATTAAATGTGAGTTTTGTCATCAAACCGGGTTGTTGCTGGAACGGTATGGGCCATATAAGTTGTTTTGTGGCCCATTCCGATGGCAAATTCTCAAAATTAATTTTTGAAACCCCTATCCTTTTGTTTTGAAATTGGGGCGGTAAATCAAGAAAAATATTGTTTGATGGTAATTGCCTTTCGCAAACAAATAATGCAAATAGAAAATACAAAAGTTAACATTTTTTATTTTATTTTTGATGATGAAAACAAAAACACTAAAGCAAGATTTATCTAAAAACAGATAACTTAGTCCAAAATAGCAAAATACAGTTAAACTCGAATCAAGAATCATCTACAAAACTATTAATGACTGAGATTTAGAGCACGTCTAGCTCTTTGAGAAAAGCGACACATAGATCAAAGAAGATAAACTGAGGCCCATCAATTTTCTGGATGTCCAACAAATACTTGCCTTCACATACTTTATATAGCTATACCAAAAAAAAAAACACGTTAATTACTTATAATAATGTATACATTTAATGGTTCCATTATAGTTGTGGACATAATCTAGAAAAAACAATATGTTTCGTATACCTGAAGTTCAAATTTGATGACACTTGGTTGGATCATAGCACCTTCATCCTCAGTCATTTTAGATTTATCTTCGATGATATTATTCCTTTGATTCTTGTAATTCGCTAAACTTCGAACCCATTTGCATTTCATATTGTAGAATCCAATCTTTTTCCAGCACACTTTAAGATTTTGAAGTGCCTTAAAAACCTCACTCATAATTTCATAAGGACTCGCGTGAGACTGTCGAAATATCAAGATAGTCCATTTTGAGAACAAGTTTTGACAAGTGGCATAAAATTGAATATTTAAATAATATAAACTAAAAAGGATTCAACAACCATGGACTAACCTCAAGTCCAAGAGTCCAACTTCTATTATCTTCGACATGTGATCTTAGTCCAGTTAATGGAGGATATGAATGGCCAACATGTGATGCAATCTCTCGGTTTGGAAGTATCGAATTAGATGTACCTTCTGTTGGGAGTGAATGAAATCTCACCCGAACACCATCCTATATTTATAACATTAACCAGGAATATATGTAAGTAGAAAGACGAAACAAGACTTGAAGGCTTCAATTCATGGAATGCCATAATAACCACATAGAGAAGTTAATTTATATACATGTGAAAACTTGAGATTTTTTAACGATAATAAATTAGCCGGTAAACTTGTGAATAAGTGGTATATAATCATCATTACCAATGTGTAAAGAAAAACAATATTCACATTGCATGTTTTTGTGCATCCTATATAATGGAATAAAGGGAAAAGAATTTATGTTGTAGAGAAAGTACCGATATCTCTTTAAACATGGATTGAGAATGGTCATTAGGCACACACTTTCGAATATGGTTGTCCAATATTAAATGGTATGCAACTGTAGCCTAAAACATTGTCAAAATGAAACTTTAGTAATCATGATCATTTTGACATAAGAGTATAAATATAATTATCATATGAAAAACTCATACCTCATTTTGGACTCTATTGATAAGAGATGCAAGAATGTGGTTTCTATCCAATCCTATGTCGACCACTTTTTGAACTATCTTTTCCTCAATCTGGAAATAATTATTAATACAAAATCTAACGAATTCATATAAATAATGTTAATTTACTACATAATACTGAAAAGTTCTAACTTTTTTAGCTTGTTTTGAAGTATCTACCGGAGGAATAGCAAGATAAGGAGGAAGATTAATTTTGAACCAAGGATGTTGACGGATCTCAGGAATACTAATTCTCATCATAGGATCAACCATAAGTGAAACGACCAGAACCCGAGTGTCTATTTTTTTTTTTTTTTTTTTTTTTTTAAACAAGCAAATATTATTTCCGTAAATAATATTCGCAACCACACAAACCGAATTCAATTTAAACCATAATCGAATTCACATAGTAATATTATCCCCCATAAGATAATATTACCCAAAAACACACATTAAACCGTAAACACTTACAGTAATATTATTTCCCATAAATAATATTACCCAAACCGAGATTTAAAACGTACTACTAAAAACCGTAATAAAACAAACACACAAACCGAGAATTAGATCATCCTCCTCTCTTCGCCATGATTCCACGATCACAATTTATCCTTACCTGCATCACACACATATATGCAAAGTACTGATTTTTGGTGAGTTTTAGTTACCCTTAATCTAGTTATAGCCTTTGCGGAAGTGGATTTGGGTTTATATTCTGAAAGTTATTCACGATTTCGTAGAGGTGTCTGTTTCCGTCGAAAGCAGAACAGCGGAGGCTCGGGGTTAGATCGCCGCGCGCTTGTGGTTGGATCCTCACGAAATTTGGTGAGTAGTTTCAGGACTCATAGGGTTTAACTCCACCGATTGGTTTTGAAAGTGGACGGTTAGATCGAAAGTTATGGTTCGATCTTTCCGGCGGCGTTTCTGGGTTTTGCCCTGTTTTTTGCCCAGTTTTGGTAACTTGGGTGTTGTTGTTGTGGTTGGCTGTAGGTTGTTCTTAGCTGCTTTGAGTCGTGTGTAAGGTCCTCCTGAGTTTGTGTGGAGTATACCTTGGCCGAATTCCCGTTGTGTTATCGAGGTGAGTGTGCGTGACCATGGGCTTATCTTAAGCTTGGTGATGGTTTTGGTGTTTGTGTGTTTGTTGTTTGATTGTGTAGGATGCAAATGGGAAGTCATAATCGATTATGTGTGGTGTTATGTCAATGACTTGGTGGTCATTGGTTAGTCATTTCATTGTGTGTTGTTTGTTATATCATTATGCTTGTGTGTGTATAGCTCGTAGATGGGAGGATGCCTCATAAGTATTTGTGATAATACTTACGCATCTCTATGTGTGTGATGCAGGTAAGGAATATTGTGATCGTGAATCAGGCGAAGGAGGGGATGATCTAATTCTCGGTTTGTGTGTTTGTTATTACGGTTTTAGTATACGTTTTAAATCTCGGTTTGGGTAATATTATTTATGGAAATAATATTACTGTAAGTGTTAGCGTGTTAATGTGTGTTTTTGGGTAATATTATCTTGATTGTATTACTATGTGATCTCGATTATGGTTAAATTGAATTCGGATCTCGGCTCCGGTTCCTCCGCTCTGATATCGTAGTGGCCC